>JAPYYS010001371.1:0-41543 GCA_030522525.1 Campopleginae sp. 14b
TAACGTTATTGGGACACCGTTTGTATAGATTTATCCTTACGCCACGTTTTCGAGCGACTCTCTAGCCGTCGTGGGAGAAGGAAGAAGAGGATGAGATGTTTTTGACAATAGCGACAATCGTGAATGAAAAAAAAATTGAAATACTGAAAATTCGAGGAATGAAAGAATTTTTCGAATTATTTGAGCCTGTGATACGAAATTCGGGACACCCGCAACGTAAATCGGTAGAGTACGGGTTGGTCTCTATTCAATAATACATATATATGTATAGGCTTGCTGGGTACTCGGTGTAAGCAAGTGCCATAAGGCTATTGTCGCTGGTTTTTGCACCCCCCGCGAAGACAAACGTTATCCGGCATGCCTAACCCTCGCTTTTACTCGGAGACGTCAATAAGCAGCAACCTTTTGGACTAGCGTGCGGCAAAGCGTCAGAAAGAACGAAAAGGTTCGTTCCCATAGATAAATATATAGATATTTTGTACCCAACTTTGATGAGAACAATGAGGGACAATGCGAAAGAATAAAAAGTGAAAGAGGACAATGGAAATAAAATATCGAATGGTAAATTTAGTAGCATGAGATTTCTAAACTCAAGCGCTACTTTGTGAAGGTTCCTGCAAAAAAAAAATGATGATTCTGAAGTCTGCACCGTTGGCATACAAGAAAAAATATATTATTTATTTATTATTTAAGGTCAAAAGTTAATTCAGTTGATCCCGTATGATGATTGACCACGGAATGATATATTTATAAAATTTGTAAAATTAATAAAATCACTCCTTCATGAGGGACACGAAAGAGGAACGCGAACGTCGATCGGTTGCATTAAAGTTTCGCGACTGGAAACGCGATTGGCCTGCGCAAACTCCTTACGAATAAAAGTGCGAGCGTGGAGAACAAAAGTTTCGTATGGAATGGAAAGAGGATGCTCTTTATCTGTATTTGACATGGCAAAGAATAATCACGAGGTAGAGAAACGTCGAGGGAGTAACGATATTTTGAAGAGCCGGAAGTTTATAAGTTGGGGAGGCGAGAGGAGGAAGGCTCGCGGAGTCCCCGAGGGTGGATTATAATCGGGAGTGCATTGTCGTAAAAGGGAGTATACGAGAGGAGAGAGAGTATGACGGTGATCCTGATGACAATAAGAGTGAGGAATCTGGGAGCCCGCGTCCTCCCTCATTCCGCCTTCGGCTAGGACGAAAATCATCTGCCACGCCCGCGAGACCATAGGGGATGAAAATTTCGCGCCCGCCATCCGATTCGCGTAGTCTCGTGAGCTATGATGAATAATAAAGAGAGGGTGGCGAACATAGTACGCGTTTTGAGAATACCGCGCAACGAGTCCATGCGAGAGATTACAAAATGAGGAGGGAGGAGGAAAGAGCAGCAGCAGCCCCCCCCCCCCTGCCTGCGACGACTTTTCGACATTCTCTGCTTTTCCACCCTCTATTTTACAGACTTCTTCATATTCTATGGGATGAAAAAAATAAAAATCGTTTTTTCACCCCCCCCCCCGAAGTACGGCAGAATCGCCAATGCGGATTTTCCTGCTCTTGTCCATTCCACTTAATCCACACCCTTAAATCCTCGCACCAAAGAATTTCTGAGCTCGTCACGTTTTCTTTATTTTCTCGTTAGCATCTCGAGAGCAGCCAATAAACTTTTTGTTTTCAATACCGAAGGAGTTATCTTTTGGGCCGAGCCTTCAACGACGATCTCAGCTTTTCGAAGCGCCTTCAACAGTTCTCGATCGTGTTGGAGTTTGCATCGTTGAAATGCAACGAGAACATTTTCTCTTTATTGATAATTTGTCCAATATAAAAAAAAACGAATTTTTCATCGTTTCATCGTCGAAATAACATTCTGCATTTATCCATTTATTTGGTCTGAAAAATAAAACGATCCTCTCTTGCGAGCGAAAAAGAAAATAGACAGAAAAAATGGTTATAATTTCGAAAATTCAATAATTTTTCAAACTATAATAATTGATTTTCAAAATTCAATAATTTTTGAAATAATTTATAAATTCAATAATTTTGTAAATTATTGCAAATTCCAAGAAAAAATGGGAAAAGGATTTTCCGTTGAATCTCAACGTTGCAAACTTCAGAGTGTGCTCTGGTAAATCGTGACATTATTTTCTGGCAATGGTACACAAAAGTTGATAAACCGGATGTTGGTTTAGTACGAAGCAAATAATCTGGAGAACGTACGTGGATGAGCAAGGTTTTTTAAAAATGGTGAAGCAGATTGAAGAGAGAGAAAGATTACCTCGACGATTTGGAGTGGACGCGACGAACTATGACGTCTTGAAAAATGAGCATATCCGGTTGTTGAGACGAGTGTGAATCCTCGAGCAATCGGTACAGTTGGCGAATTATTTTGAACAGTTGTTAAAATGTGAGTACACCGAAACTTTTGGACAAGGTTTATCTTGGCGAGAGCGAAGTGTAACGAGTTTTCATGGCAAAGCTTATTCGAGTTAAATGCGCGCGGCTACAACACTTGCGAGAGACTGAGAGAGGCGGTTTCGTCGTGACTGGGAGAGGACATAGTCGTCGCGAAGTGTTCGCAAAGAGTGCGAGTATGAAAAAAGCGACGAATAGAGATCTAACATTAGAAAAGAGCAGAAATAGACTATATAATTTGGAAATGAGTGAGAGGGAGAAGAGCCAAAGGAAAAGCGAGACAAGAGAAGGCGGCAAAGTCCTCGAGAAGGAAAATGAGTGAGAGAGGAAATACGCGGAGGCGCGAAACGATCACGAACACAGAGAAGGTGGAAAACGTGATGGGAAAGGGAAGAACGAGTAGGCGAACGAGCAAGACTCGTACGTATATCCGTGAGTGTGTGACGGATAAGAGAAATAAAGGTTAAAATGTAAGGAGCTCCAGTCGAGAGACCAAGATGCAAGACGAGCCAGCAGAAGAAAGAAGAAAGATAAAAGCATGTGAACGAACGCACGCGGTGAATCATTTGGCCAAAAGCCAAAACAAAATGCATGAGACAAATATTACCGTTCCACGTGACACGCCCCCGTCAGACACTACATCGTATACCTAATCACCTGCAAGCTATTCCTATTTTTTTCCAACCGCGTCCACCATCCGGAGCATTAATGTTTCATAATAAATTTTATTGTTTTTTTTTTTCTTCCACTTTCGATCCTGTCAACGATTATCAGAAGTTCACGAGTGCATCGCAAGTTGTTTATAAATATTTTCAATAAACAAAAAATTGAGGTCCATGCTTCGATCGATTACGCATGAACGGTCGTAACGCTGGAGCCTTATCAGGGAATTTGTAACATTAGTATGACAAATGTTCAACATGCTCTTTGTGAAAAATAAAAAATCAACATTTTCCTGGTCCAATTAAGTTTTCTCCAAATTTAACTTACATTTCCAAGTGGTTTGCGAGTCTAATTTCCAAATTCAAGATCGTCCGAGATAATATGTATTTTTTGGACATAAAGACAAAATTTCGAAAAAATTTTGCGGCCGATGTTTTTTTTTTTTATTTTTTGAAAAAATGAATAAAATTTGTTCGATGTTACATGAAAGCGTATGCAAAGTTTTGAGAAGCTTCACCGTTTATAAATCGAAATATGAAATGTTAAAAATTGCAACATTTGACACGTGCTCTTATGAGAAAGTAGTGAAAATTTCGAGGAATCCTATCGATAGAAAATGTTGCATACAACGTCCTTAAGATGAGCCGATTAAAATATGTTTCCTTTGTATTTATTTTTTATAAAGGCGTTGAGTGAAATTCAGTTTGGGAACGACCATAGTGCAAGGAGCAAGGGTAGACAATAATGCGAATATGAGGAAAAATATAGCGTCGCAAATGGTTGAAAATTCCGGTCTACAATCGAGTATTTTGGTTGGTTGGAACGTTTGCCTTGGGCAACGCATATTTTTATCCATTTTTTTTCTCTCTCTTGCTCGCTCCGAAAATTCTCTGTACAATCTCGACTGTATAGAATTCACTTGAACCCTAGGTGGATGCCCTCGAGTTGGCTCTCGGGGAGAGAGTTCATCCGTCCGCACCGATGACTACGACGCTCCGCCGTTTAACTCGATATTCCGTTTTTATTTACAGTCACAAATTCTTATCGGACATTTTTAATCGTTGCGCGAGAGATGCTTCTCCATGTGGCGGAGTAACAGCAAAGAAAAATAATATCTCCTGTAACAATATGAAACGGAAAAATATCTCCATGTCCCTGGAATGAATTTCGAAGTGAAATTCCTTGGGATCGTGTCAATAAATCATCGAGAATGAGAAAAACGTTGGGAAGGGCATACGGGAGAAGAATTTATTTGAGCAAAAATCGATCCACCCGGTTTGCCTGATGCTTCACAAGGTTCGAGAACCACCGACCAATCGTCACTTGCTGCTAATCCAGTTTCCTCTGAATAATTAATTGTTTTTTTTTTTTTTTTTTTTTTTCCATGAGAATCGAATAAAAAGATAAAAAGATAATTTTTTCACCAAATTTCTTGCGTTTAAAAAACTGCATTTGATGAAAAATGCAACAAAATTATTTTTTTTTCTCAAAATTCAATGAATAATTTCAATGAAGATTGAAGCTTGTCATAAAAATTCGTATTCTGCTTAGACGTTTGATGGAGAGAGAGAGAGAGAGAGAGAGCAGTTGATTGACAGGGAGGCAAAATGAATTAGGATTAATTTGCGTACACGCGTTCGCAGTGACAGCGGATGGGAAAAAGGGAGTGAAGAGAGGGAGAGAGTGGAGTATCGACGTTGAACACGAGCCAGATCGTGTATTTACAGTTTGTCGTTGGCCCCCCAGCGAAGCTGAGACAGCAAATGCGTATAAGAGCCATGTATTGGTTCACGCATTGCGATGTGTGTATATATATATATATATATATATATAATGTAAAGCGAGGCAGACCGGCTGACAACAACGTTCACCGAGAACGAGGGCCACTTTTCTCTCTGGTTGTTGCAAATACGAGACGACGACGACGATGGACGAACAAGCGTAGCGAATTGGCGTGCCCGCATTTTGCGAAGGAGAAAAAAGCGACCCCGGCTCGCGGATCCTCAAACTCTACGATCCTCGTTCTCTTTTTTTTCTTTCACCCCGTCCAGGCCTTCATTCGGGTCCGATAATGCCGAGCCCTTTGTCCCGATTCGTTTTGTATCAATGCCTTTTTTCACGTTTTTCCCTCGTAAAAATGGCATTGAAAGGAAAACGGGATATCCTTTTAAAAAGTTGGGAGAATTATTATTATACAATCCGCCGAGGAGGAGTCTGTAAACTTTTATGAATGAATTTTTTTTTTTTTTTTTTTTTTTTTTTGGGCAATTTTATTTTCATGTCGAGGACGTCGCAAGAAATCGTCCAAAATGTTGAAAAACGTTTATCGTTTCGAATATTATATAGTAATAATAATATATTACATTATTTTCGAAAAATTCATTCACAGACTGAATCCGACGTTTTGCATCATTAATGCATTTTTTTATATTTATTTTCATTTTTTTCATAAGTGAAATGAATGTTTTCTTTGGCGTGAGTCGATGCCCGAATTTCAAATATTCCGGAATCGAAAGACTTTTTTTTTCTCAATCGGCTGACAAATGTAATCCTCGTAATTCGGCAGATTGGAGGCTGGAAATGGTTTCGAGGGCTTGTTCGAAAAATTGGGTATTGGGCACCTGATGCTCTCGAGGCGGAAAATGTTTTTCGGATGCCTCCGTGTCCTTGCGGGCTAAACGAGAATTCGGAGGTCTAACGAAAAATCGTTCTGTTAAGTTCCATCTCGTGAAATCTAGGAATTTGTCAAACCTTCACATGTTTACTGCGTTTTCCAACAACGAAAATATGGATTTATTGGTAAAAATGGATTTTGTAGTCTGGAACTTTGGGATTAAACGAAAAGCAATTTTTCCATTAATTATTTATCGAATTTCTGGGCCTTTGGATAGTTTTAGCGTCCAGAGTTTTAGTGCCAGAGGTCTGTTAAAAAAAAAACAATGAAATTTCGTTGAATCCCAACGACGAAAGCTTGAAAAAAAATGGTAATTTTTTCTCCCAAATCGAAAAAATGATAAAACTCAATTCGATTGAAAAAAAATGGTTTTGTTTTTTGTTTTTTCTCGTATCCATCAGCAGCTCTTTATTATTAGGTATCAAAGTGATTTTTAGGTTGGTTAGATCTTTTGGTAACCGCGAGCAGCCGGTCTCCTACACGAGAAGAGAGAAAACTCGATTTATTTTCAGTGAATTCGATTTATCCGTGTGGTCTGGCGAGGACACAGAGAGGGTTGGCAGATTTTTCGTGGGGGAGGCTCGGGTGTCGAAGGGATTTTTAGCCCCTGCTTGCTAGCGCAGAGCTCTCGCTTGGCCAGCGATCCCCTCTGCCCTCATCGGAGCCCTTGCTTTTTAATAAATGGCTACACATTTATCTAAACTCCAACAAATATATGTATGTGTTTTGTTGATGTCAATATACATAATAAAGGAGGTAAATATATCATGCTTAATCATGGCGAGAGCGTACAAATTGTCAAACATAACTCTTGTTTTCTTGGGTAAATGAGAAACGTCTTAATTGTAAGATTAATGAAAAGTTTCGTTGAGTGAACAAGAGGAAACGTGTCATTGGCGGGTTTGTCTCGAGTGGAAATGTTTGTCTCATATTTGGGGCTGGTATTCGTGCAGGCAAAAGGATCAATCAATGGAGAAGTAACCGTGCAACTTAACCGAGTGTTTCCCGCGAGAATATTCAATTTCTAACGTTTGCCTCGACACAAAGCCCCACACATAAAGCATTTCCGAATCTCTGTTTCGTCGTCGTCGTCGTCGTATTTGACGCGCATATTCTCTCGTTTTACCGATCCCCGCGCCCTCGACTACTCTCCCAAATTTAAGCTCCGATCCTCCGTGGATACTCTAGTCGCAACACGGTAAATACATTATATATGGGTCGTTCCATGCCACGCACGAATATTCCAATGTAACCAGAAAATATACGTTTTATATATTTTCTACAACGAGTTAGGACGAGAACGGAATTTTATTACCAAAGTATAGGAAGCGTCGAGGAAGCCGCGACATAGTAACGCGAATGGCCGAAGGGACGTCGGATCGAAAAAATTGAGTCAAATGCCTAGGGAATAGGAAAAACGATTTCGACTTATGAATAATTTCGATTTGTAAAGAAAAAAAGAAAAATTTTTAAATAAAAATAATAAATAATCGAAATAGCCAAAGAAAAAAAAGAAAATTGACGACGAAAATGTCAACAAATTTCGACCATTTAAATCTTCAAAGGGTTAATTTCGAAAAAGTGTCGTCGTTGTTTATTCATGAATATTTCGAATAGTTTCAGAATTTCGAGAAATTTAGAATTTCAGAATTTCGGGCGTGTATCTCGATTCAGGAAGATGAAAAACAGGCTGAAGGAATTGCCTGGCTGTTGGTACAACCGAGTGGAAACGCGATTGAGGCAAAGCACCGAGAGAAAAGAGCCTGAGTTCGTTGAATTTGCTTGCCCCCCCTTAAAGCCCCTGTGACAAGTAGTCACGGCTGTGTCATTTTGTGTGTAAGTGGGCAAACGAAAGCCTCAAGACGACGTGTGTCCGTAACAATTGTGCCCAACGAATTTGACGTTTACGCGTATACTTTTATATTTATATCGGTCGATCCATCCAAATTTGGACCGATTTTCAACGAAACAAAAATCCTACAATTTCCTATAAATTTTAATGGGGTCCAAGCTGCCGAAACCATAAAAACAAAAATCCCATGTTTTTTGTGGGAAAAATAATTTTCTCATCAAACCACAAATGATACCGAACTTTGCAACGTTGAGAGTTTCAACGAAAAATGTTTTTTTTCCCTTAATTAAATACTCTTATTATAATTAATATTATTAATATAAAATAATTAAATAAATTTCGCGTGTCTTGTCGAAATTTTTTTGTCCAGGCCGAAAATTGCGAAATAATGACAAGCACTGCTAAAGAAAAAACGAGAATATCGTAGAATTCGAAAAATGGAAGCTTCGCAATGATCTCTGGAGGCGGAAGATCCGATGGGATGTTGTTCGGTCTCGGAAAGCCTCAAGATTTCTTCGATCCCGTAGAAAAAGTCTCGTACATAGGGGGACTCGTCGTAAGGGAAATGGAGAAGGACTCATTGGCGGTGGTTAAGCAGCAAAAGTGTTGGAAAGTTGAGGCGTTTTAGGTGCAAGCATTGGATCTACTTGGCCAACACGAGTGAGGGGACTCTTAGTCAGTTGCAGCTCGAGAGTTAGTCGTGGAGCTAAAGAGAGCGAGCTACAAGGAGTAGTAGCAGGTTAACCTGTTGCCAGAGGGTGGGAGAAGAGAAGAATGAGGGAAGAATAGGCAAGCCGATGGAGAACCCCCGCTGAAATAGTGCGCGATATATATTGAGTTGGTAGTGTAGAGTATGGAAACGTGACTTGTCGACTGGTTACGACGTCGAACACGCTTGAAAATAATCGTTCTACACTCATCGGGGAACATGCAAATATGTACAATGAGCAACTAACACGGAGAAGCATTGAGAGAGGATAAATGCTGGTGAAAAGCCTCCATTTTGTATTAAACTAAACTCGGACTGTAACTCTTGTTTAAATAGCACGATTAACGAGAAATATCTGTTTTAATCGATGCTAAATCTAACGCGGAAGTTTCTTGTAAATAAAACCATAACACTGTGTCAAAAGATATATATGTCTATCGTATATTATTATCTTTTATCTGGAGCAAATTCGATTGCGGAGACACGCGTGAGATTCGATATTTGCATGCATCGAGACGAAGTTGCCTCATTATTTATACTTTTTGTTGTTTTTTTATACACGCATTTCATTTTTTTTATTTTTTTATTATTTTCTTTTTTCTCCAATTAATGATATTCATTTTTTTTTGGATTATAGATCGTACGAGTTTGTGGCTATTGCTAAATGGAATATTTCAATATCGAGATTCAGCAATCGAGATACCTTCGTATTCGTTTTGTTTTGTTTTTTTGTTTTCTTTGCTAGAGCAGGAACAAATAGGTTCCTCGATATAAACGTCGGAATAAATATTCGAAAAATATAACTTCACGTGTTGGGGTGTTATCTCAGGGAGAAAACTTGTGAGCCCTAATATTTGTTTGTTAAATATTTCAGAGGCTATTTATTGTTGAATAAACTTGTGCGTTATCCCCGAAAAAATGGGAGGTGAAAATTGAGTAACCAAGAGTGTTTATGCGACGGTTATTAGCTACAAAAACTTTGGACTTTATTGGTTGGCCAAGCTTAGCTAAATAATCCATGAGCCCTAAAAGCATCGTTGCGGAAAAAATGCTCTTACGGTTAAGGGAGAGAAATATAAAAGTTCGATATTCATATTTTCCTCTGACTTGTTTATTGTGGAGTGGAAAAATAAATATTGCAAAGGATCGAGTGAATTTTTAGAAAATTGATTATTCTCGTGGACGAAATCGAGGCTGGACCGATTAACGCGACGTACATGCGCCGCTGGATTATCAGAGGGTCAATTTATGTCTCTCGCCTTTAGCTCTGAATGGCCACAGGTGGATATGTGTATTAGTAAACCACAGCTTACCCCTGCCCTCTTTTTTCCTCGCTGTCCATGTCAGTTCGAGTTCTGTCTCGCGACTCTTGAGAGTCATCCCTTATCGATCGACTACAAATATATATATCGCATACACGAATATGTATATCGAGTGTCCAAAAAGTTATGACGCCAAAGTTTGTAACGTTCTAATGCAACGAAAAATATTTATTTTCATTCATAATTTATTCACTTTTTCAATTTATTTTATCATTCAATTATCATAATTTAATAATTCAATTTTTGTTTCTAATTTTCTTGATAATTCAATAATTATTTTATCTAATTTGATAATTTGATTTTTTTTTTATTTAAAAAAAAAATAAAAATATTTTTTAATTTGTTTTTAATCAAACGAAACGAGGGAAATACGAAACTTTTGGGCACATCCTGTACGTCTGTTGCGTCCTTCGATAAAGTCCAGTCGTCCTGTGGAACTGTTATAATTATGTACCAATTTGTACACTTGGCTTGTTGGATAGAGAGAGAGAGAGAGAGAGAGAGAGAGAGAGAGAGAGAGAGAATAAAGAAAAGAGGGTGAAATCTTGATGCTCTTCGATTCGTATTAAATATTTATAACGCAAATGTGAGGTAGAGGAGAGTTCCCTCGCCGCAAATATCGAACTTAATACACAAAAGTCACATCATATTTTGTCCGACAAAACTAAAGCCGAAAAATGCCCCGGGAAAAGCTAAATAGTCACTAAAAATTGTCATAATTATCAAAATTCATCAAATAATTGTTGGAAAAATCATTTTTCGTTGTAAAACAATTTCGTTCAACGCCGCGAGCCCCAAAATTATGTATTTTATTCTGAATCGATGTGTAAAGATTGAATAAAATTGTGCGCCATGTTCCGTGCGATGAGATGGACATAAATGACAGATAACATCGATATGAGAGTCGGAGCGGAGAGATATGGAAGGGTCGGAGGACCGATATGCTGAGATAAAAAATGTGATAAACAATATTTCTTCATAGGTTGACGCAGCTCGTCGTGCTTTGCAGTTTGTTAAATTTGTGCTCCCCCGACCATACCATCGCCTATAGGAGCTTGAGACGAAATCGAGTAATTTATAACATGGCCAATGATATTGGACAAAGCTGTGCCATTAGATGCGGTGTTATTGCCAATTGAGTTGGCCGGCGATGGTATGGTCGGGGGAGCACAAATTTAACAAACTGCAAAGCACGACGAGCTGCGTCAACCTATGAAGAAATATTGTTTATCACATTTTTTATCTCATATTAAATTGAAAAGTGATCGGAAAAAAATAATCAACGCTCGAAAGCCCGAGCAATGTTGTTTTTTTTCTCCTCCAATTTATAGCATTGCTCAAAAAGCAAAGTGTCTCAGATTTTAGCCGGAGGAGCAAGAATTCGGAGCGATTACGCGAGCGTCAATTTATGGCTTTGCTCGGGCGGGAGACTAAAGTTCGGCCTCTCTCACAAAACGCCCTCTACAGATACATTTCAACAAATACAATCGTACACACACATATATATATATATATATATATATATATATATATATATATATGTGTGTGTGTGTGTACGATTGTATTTTATTATACTCGTATACTTGATTGTATTGTATATTCCGCGTATATAGAAAGCGTGTATAGGGAAGCGTGTATATAATGGTCCGATAACTCATCTTTATGACCCGCGATGCTTTCTATATACGCGGAAGCGCGATGCCCTTCGCTATCGAAAGGAAAAAAAAGAAAATAGCAAAAACCAACGAAATTTCGATTTTGCAGGAAAAAAAAAAATAATAAAGAATGAGAATGAAAAAAAAAAAAAAAAAAAAACGCGTCGGCGAGAAGGAACGACAAGTGCGAGGAAATGAAAAAAATGAAGAGTTATTCGTATGACGTTGGAGGGACGAGAGTTAAAAAAGACGAGAGTCGAGGACGAGGGGGTTGGAGAAAATAAATGTTTGCACACGATTGAATGTCGAACGGAATGAAATATATATATATATATATATAAGAGAAAAGATTAACAAGATTTAGTTGTTGTCTATACCGATTCGAAATCGATTATTGGGAGGATTATGGTCCGTAGCCTCGGGGCCAAGAGAAATCTCGATTTAGCGAGTTGGCGGGACACATATAGCCTTTGTCTACTGTTATGGATGTGCAAGGGATGCTCGGGCGATGTCTGGCAAAGAAGAACGAAGACGGAAATGGAGCAAGAGAGAGATATGTCCGAGGGACATGCACGAAGATCGATGCCATATATACATACAAACGCATAGTCTATATAAATACATTGTTTATGTGTTGGTAATGAAAGAGAAGGAGAGAGAGAGGAGATGGCGGCTCATGGGGATGATGATGGTGTATCAGAGGCTATCCTCCCCTTGGGCAAACATCGGACTGGCGTTAGTCGTTGCCTCCGAGCATGTTGTACGCCCGGGCTATAGGAGCTGGCGCGTATCGAGGGATATCCGGTGGCAGCAGCCGGAGAAACCAGTGTCGAGAGGGTCTGTCCCCTCATCTCGTATATACGCGAGGCAGAGAGAGAGAGAGAGAGAGAGAGAGAGAGGGAGAGAGAGACTCGTCACTCCAACTTGGCCGAGGCTCATCGATATCGAGTTTCCGGATAATTCGATCGCCACAGGACAGGCCTCTTGCTTACTCACTTTCTCTCTCACCTTCGTTGCTCTCGAGCTGGTCATCTGGCTGTCTCGTCACTCTCGAGAACTAAATGGACGGGATATAAATTTCAATTTTTTTCTACCCAGACGAGGCAATGCCGGAAAAAAAGAAAAAATTATTCCACACGGGGAAATATATTGGATTAGGGCGAAACGTATTTAACGAATGAATCTCAAGTTTCCAGCGTTGAGATTCAACGAAAAATCATTTTTTCCATTAATTATTTATTTAATTTTGGAATTTAGGCGAAATTTTCGTGTCGATTTAGTTTTTGGCTCACATTTTCATCGTCCAGACCGAATATCCCAAAATAATTACGATCTATGCTCAAAAAGAAAACAGAATTTCGTTGCATTCCAAGGAAGCGAACTCCAACATGATTTTATCGACGCGTTTAGGAAACGAAACGAAGGTTTGTTGCGGGAGAACATTTTTTTCGGACGTTCTTTATTGATTTTTCGTAATTTAATTAGAAATTTGAATTTTTAATAAAAAAAAAAAATTAAAAAAATGCTATAATAATCTTTGGAATATTCCAATGACCTTGAGAGCCTCGAATGTATATTCTACCGCAATTACAATAATGGAGAAATCCATCTTGCACACGTATTGATGGACGATATTTACTGCAGAGGGTAAGAATCGTTCATAAATATTTGTAAACTGAATCTTTTAGCACATTGCAGAGCAGCGGCTGTTCCAAACGGTTCGAGAATTATTTTATTCTCCTCGAATCCCTGCCGTCCCATTTTTTTATTGTCTTTCTTTATACAAAGCGATTGGAATCGCGTTAAGCGTTTCGTTTCTCGCTCCAGGAAATTGAACACGTGCACAAGGAAAACGTGAAACGCCATGATGGAAAAACGAAAAAGAACAAAAATCGCGAGGACTAAAGAAATTTTTTTGTATCAAGACTCGACTATATTTATCTCGGGGAATTCCCGATTCCCAAGCAGACTTCGTTTTTCCTTCATTTTCTTGCTGCTGCTCGACAGTTTCTTTGCTTCCTATATAGACAGAGAGTAGGAGGAGGGGGGCAACTCGAAACTTTTTAATATAAGAGAACACAGAAATTCACGAGCTCTTGTAGGACCTTTGGTGCAGCCTCGAAGGAAAAGAAATTATTTCTTCTTTTCCACGTGCAATTTTTTTCCACTTATATTTTGTAATTCATATTTTTATATAAAATGTGAATAATTATGACGTTGTGATTCAACGAAAAATAATTTTTTCATTAATTATTTATTGAATTTTGATAATTGTGACTATTTTTCGTGTCGATTGAGTTTTTGGGGAGCAAGAGAGCAATCGTTTTGTCCTCCAAATCAAACGTTGCAAAAAAAAATTCTCCCTGCCACGCACTCACTACACTTAAGTGCGAATGACCACATCGACGTTTGTTCAAAACTTGGTATTTCTTCGATAAACGTATGAAATTAATCTTGGAACCATACTTTTTAGGGCTAAAATATTCCGACCAATCGATTGCAATGATTTTGAAATTTGAAAAATGAAAATTCATCATGAAAAAGTGGCCAAATTGGAGAAAGAAATTTCGAAAACCTGTTAAGCTTGAAATTTTCGTGCTTGCAAATTTGTCCAGTGTTCGTTCCACGGATCGAACATAAAAAAGCCAACTGTACATATTCTAAATTCGTGTTGATTAATATTGATGCGCTCCACGCGGTGGATCGGTGAGCCGGTCATCCAACCGAGTATTGATCTTGCGCAAAGCCACTTGGCACTGACCACGCACCCATTACCGACGGATTATTATTATTATTATTATTATTATTATTATTCAAAATGGTACGAGGATAATAAAGACGGTGGATGAGATTGAAAGAGATTAAAGTAATGTAATGATGCAGTAGCAGGCACTGACTGAATCTCTGGCTGATCCTTTATGCTCGAGACCAAGAGCGAGGCAAGGAAAAGAAAAAAAGGAAAAAAAAATGTTCAATGAAATGAAGAATCTCCCCGGGCTAAATAATAATCCAAATGCCAAGATATATCTATAGTCACGTGACCCACACTCGTAGATAGGAGAATGTACATACGTATAAACAGGAAGAGGGCAAAAAGCATTTCATTTCAATTCCTCGATTCTACGAGAGCCCTCGCGCCCGCAAGGAGCTCCGTGTGTCGAGAGAAAATGGCCAGAGAGAGAGAGAGAGAGAGAGAGAGAGAGAGGAAACGAGGAGCAGGCATCAAAGTGGTGTTAGGGGTTGTAAGTGACAGTGGCGTGGAACTGAGAAAAATCGTTTCGTTCCCTCTTTTTTATTATTTTTATAACTTACTCCTGGCTCGGCTCGTATACGACGAGAGGAAAGAGAATAAAGTGAGAGGGAGAGGGAGAAAACTGCCAACTACCATCGAGATTACTCGGTGGCCACTTTCATTCTGAATAAAATTTCTTTTTCGCCCGAGATTCTTCGGCAGAGCGTTGTAGAAATCCATTTAAAAAAAATAACAATTTATCTGCATGTGTGTCCGTGTTTTTTTTCTTTCTATGGGTTCGTATAGTTTTGCCACTCGGTCGATAGTAAAAAGCGTCGTCAAGGAGCGACGACAATGACTCTGATTTATACTGCGAAACATTGCCATGAAAATATACGCCCTCGCGGTCATGGGAACCCGTTGAGAAATATATATTTCGTCCTGGGCCTGTATATTTGCTCTGTAGTTTTGGTAATTATGCCGAATCAATTGTTAAAAGATTCGTAACAATAAGAAAAAAAAAAAAAAAAAAAAAAAAAAAAAAACAAAAATAGTTTTTACAATCTTATGGGGTTTTTTTAATGGGGTTTCATGGCGTGGGCCACCATGAAATTACGTGGACTGCGATCTATTGATGATAAGAAAGGATTTTTTAAAAAATTTGGACAAATTTTTTTTCGGAGCTCCTGACGAGAAAATGAAATTTGTTTTTTTTTCATCCGTCAAGTTTGAGGGGCTGGAGGGGAATCAATTTTTCGAAATATGTACAAAAGCTCTTGATGGCGTTGGAGAGAAATTCCTGCACAAAGACTGAATCGACGTGCCTAAAGAATGAAAAATCGTTATTTTTCGGTGAAAAACTTTTTTTGCAAAATTTATTTAACGACCAATCGCTAATGAGACTATTTTTCTTGCCATTTTCAATGGGGATGACAGTGAACTTGACGCTAACGATGATCGCAAGGATAATCGTAGGAGGCAGAGGGCCGTGAGCGAATTGAAAGGCCGAAATACGTGCGAAATTAGTATTCCGGTGGAGAATGACCCAATTGAGAGCATGTGGCACGTATTAGGTTTGCTTGTGATTATGCATAATCGTTTGTCCTCAGTGTCGGCTCATTCCACCCTGACGACACACACCAGCTGTCGTCAATATCCTCTCTCTCTCTCTCTCCCTTTCTCTCTCTCTCTCTCTCTCTCCGGTAGCCCTTAATAGAGAGCGTTTCGAATTTCCTTGACACTGGGACTTGAATTTATTTTGACGTGCTCAATTGTGTTGAAATCCCATTCGAGGAAACCACTTGTAAATATATGAACGTTAGATGATGAAAATTAAAAGTAAAATTTGGGCGTCAACGATGATCAAAAAATAATGAAATCCCTTGAATGACAAAAAATATTTATATTTTTTATAATTATTTTTATTTATTTATATTTTTATAGAATTATTTATTTTCATTGAGTGGGAAAACTGAGACGAAAAAAAAGAATGGAATTTTATGAAAAATAAAAATGATACGAAATCGTTGAAAATGTGAGGGAATTGATTGAGAAGAAAAAGTTTAGGGATTCGAGCTTTATTTTTTCGATTTGTGATAAAACCAAGTTAGGAAACTGCTCTTGAACGCTCCGGAGAACCTCTCGAGGATGTCAGTAGCAGTTGCGAGAGAGCAACAAAGAGAGAGAAAGGGAAAGAGGAGAGCTAGGGGAATATTTGAGATGAGAGAGGAATATTCTGCGGGTCTAAGCTATTCCCGATTTACTATTGAAATTCGTAGCCACGTTCCTTTCAGGAAAGACGTCGTCCATCTTAGAGCGCAAGCGTTGAATAGAGCTCGAGCTTTTTTTGCCCTCATGCCTCTCTTATGGCGTTAAATCATCCCCGTTAACCCTGCCTGCTTCGGTGCCTCTATAACGTACATATTTATGCACTACAATGCACGTTATTTTCCCTTGACGTTTCACTCAATGCGTTACATTGAACCAACCATTTTAACAAAGCAGCAATCTTGCGTTTATTGCGAATTAAATTTCATCGATAAATAATAAATCAATTAATTCGTCTGGTCAGTTTTTATCGATATTCAACGATGTCGATCGATCGAAATTCATTGAAAAAGAGATGGTTCGGTTCTCGGGGATGGCTCCGAAAAAATGGTATCACTCTGAAGTTTGAAACTTTGAAATTTAACGAATTATTCATTTTCCATCGAAATTTTTCTTTTCCTATTAAAATAAATCGACACGAAAAATTGCGATAATTTTCAAAATTCGCTAAATCATTAATTTAATGAATTTTCGAAAATTATCGCAATTTTTCGTGTCGATTTATTTTTTCGATCGCAATAAGAGATTTTTCGGACGAAATATAGCAAAATAATAGGGAGCTCGGCTCAAGGTGCAAATTCGAACGTAAGATTTTATCGATGCCCGGATAAAAAATGAGTAAAAATTGAAAAGCTCCATTTTATTGAGATACTTTAGACGCACGTGGGCCCTTAATGGAATTTCGAATCCCACCCGTTATATGGAATACCAACTAGTGTACTAAAAAGGAGGGATATTGTACGGAAGAGAAGAGCCGTCATAGATCATGATGGGGTTGGTCAGGGGTACGATATGTAAATTATTCCGTGTGTTATAACCTTCTTCGGCTTGGCCCTTTGGCTCGGAGACACTTGCCAAGATTTCGACTATAAATAATCCCGTGAATAAACGCTCTATTCGCCTGTCCCGTTTGTGCGTCCGCGACGTTATATTATTTGAAAGGGAAAAAAGCGCGGCGGTGGCGGTGACTTTTTTTTATTCTGCTTTTTACCAGCCGATGAGGAATAAGTGATAAAATAATATCCCCGGAAAATGAGGTCAAAGGGCAATCCATTCAATGACTAAATATTCTTTCAATAATAATCTTTTCAAAAATCAATAAAAATTTATTATTATTTATTTTCTCAAGGACTTACCGTTCTTGAAAAGGGTCCGGGGTTGTACAAAGCTCGCTCAGCATGCAGTCCAGGTCCGTGGCCAGCGAATTGAGCAACTGAAATACGATTATAAACAATCCATTAAGTCTTTTCAGTTTTTCTTGTACATACTAAATGATTTTCGAGCCTAACTTCATTGTAAAAGGTTGTTGCTCATTGACTAAAGAACAACATACTCCAAATTCAAGATCGTCCGAGCTAAGATTTATTTTTTATATAATAAACAACATTTCGAAAAAAATTGTACCAACAATTTTTTTGAAAAATTGTATGATGCTTCTTCGTTGTCACATAAAAGCGTATGCAAAGTTTTACAAAGCTTCAGCGTTTAGAAAACGAAATATTAAATGTTGAAAATTGCAACTTTTAAACTTAAAAATTGTGATTTTTATAAATAAATATCTCGACTTCTACGTCTTGAAACCGCTTGAAATCAATGATTAATGAGGGAAAAAAACGATCAAGTGGAATTTTACGAAATTTTTTGCCAAATTGTCAATATAAAAATAAATTAAAAATTGTTTTATTTTCTAAATTTATGAAGAAATAAAAATGCACCGAAAACTCGACGAATCAAAAGTGCGATTTATAAAAATCAAGGCACCGAATAAAATTGGATCACCACTTTACGAATATCGGTAGAATTTTTAGTTAAAAACAAAACAAAAATTGCATATTCGCTGCTATTGAAAAAAATGGTGAAATACGTGAAAAGAGCTTGTTAAATTTTTCATGAAAGCTCGTACGTATAGAATTTTTTTTTTTTTTTTTTCCTTTCTCTACATGAATTGAACGGGCTTCGCGTTATTTGCATTACGTTTATATACGAGTGGCCCGCGGAGTCCGGAAAATTAGAAGGTACTCTTGTACCGCCTGCGGGGCTTTTCTACTGTCAATATTTAAGCCACCCGTGTCGACCAAGATATTCGATAAAGTTTCGAACCAGGAGCAACCTTTTCATCCACCAAATTCCCACACAATTCAGACTCCAATTCTGTCTGTGTTCGTTTAAACAAACTTGTGACTGAGTGTGTGTTTTATTTTCGTAGCATCGTTGTGCATCAACAAAAAGTACATGAGGCCTTGAAATTTCCATACTCGGACCAGTTACGACCCCACTGAATATAAGTTACGTGTATTAATCAGAAGAGCAAACTTTACTGTCTCTTGTTCATCTGATTATCAGTATAAAAACTGTAACTTTGTAATTTCTAACCAAATAATATTTCAATGGGTTTTTCAGGTGCCAGGACCGGTGGTTGTGGCCCTTGAAATGGTCAATATATGGTTAATATTAAATTAATATTAATATTTAATTTTATACTAAAATTTTATAAAATTACATTCATCGAAATTTTATTTTATTAATTTGTTTTCTTTTTTTCTTTTTTTTTGCAGGAGAAAAATTCTATGCGCACGCTAAGGACCATGTTCCGGACTATATTGATATTAATATTTACATCTTGTACTAGAATTTGATTAAAATTAAATTTAAAATTAAAAATAAAAATGAAAATTAATATTAATATTTTGCGATATTATATTTAACATGATTTTGTGATATGACAGAAAATATGATGATTTTATGAGGTACAGGAAAGGGTGAAGGAACAAGAAAAATTTAATTTCGCGATCTATCGATTGGCAAATGATGGTCGTGGTAAATAACGAATTGAATTTGGTGCTCAAACGATCGGTGCTCGTAGGATAATCATGTTTGGTGGATGCCACGCATGCCCTTAAGTTGGCATCGGACGTGACAGAAGTTTAAAAGGTGTAGTTTAATTATTTATTCAGCAATTATAATTGAAGATTTGATTCGTTGTCATGAATGGCGCAGAGCGAAAGATAAAAATGTATGGAGACATTTGAATGACGCGCAAATGAGGCGATCGAATAAAAAGAGAGAAAAAAAATGAAGCGTCGAGTAAGAGCGCAAAGTTTAAACGTCTGGCATTGAGAAAACAGCAAGCCGAGAGAGTCGAGCGAGTAAAACAAGTGGCGGCTGTGAACGACGAGTGAACCAAGAGGACGCTCGAATTAAAATGGTCCAGAGAAACTCATTCACCGAATTAAACGGATCAGATCCAATCAGCAGCACTCTGCTACGAACTTGGCTATATCTCATCGCTTTATGCACTCGAGAACTCTTTAATCTTTCTCGGCGCTACATAAACTCGATGCTATATAAATTTGTCACTACTTGAGCAGAGAGCATATCCTTTGAATTGAAGGAACGAAGGAACGACGAAAAATATATTTTTTTTATTATTTATTATTTTCATAATTGAGGCACTTTTACCAATTTTTCTTTGTAGATTTGGTTTTAGAAAGGGAAACTAAGCTGTGCTACTATTTTTCACATATATTGGATGAAAAATAATCCGACTCATCATTTTTCAGAATATTTAACGATCGTCCTTGGTAACTTATGACTCTGTACTTTTTCCATCAATAATTTATTGAATTTTTAAAATAATGCGCCATTTTTGGTGTCTATTCAGTTTTTGGATCGCGAGAGAGAATCCTTTCATTCTCCAGACCAAATATTGCGAAATAATTGATGATCCTGAAGTGTGCAACGTTGAGAATGAAGAAAAATGCTTTTTCCATTTCTTATTTATTGAATATTGAAAATTATGGCCATTTTTCGTGTCGATTTTGTTTTTTTCGTTGCAAGATGATTGCTTTTTTGTCCAGACCAAATATTGCAAAATAATTTCGAGCTCTGCTCAAGAAAAAACGATATTTCGTTGAATCGCCGACGATGCAAACTTGTTGAATTTATTATTAAATGAATTGCGATGAAAAATTTTATTGTGAAATGTTCGTCTCCACATATGTCAAGTGGCATTGAAAAATTTGCATAAAAACGCGAACGATTCTTCAGAACAAATAATATCGAACGAGACACGAAAAATTATTTCCAAATACATTTTTATATTTGAAAATGACGCGAAAAAGACTCGAGGGGAGTGAAAATTGCAATGCAATCAATCTGTAGCTCTCGGATTTTCCCTTAATCCCTCAAATTTAATAATCGAACTTGCGATCGTAATTAATGGAAGACAAGGGTACTTCCGCTTTGAAGAAGGAGCGATGATTGTTGGACGTCAGGGAGAAGGACACAGCCATCGTAGTTTTTTTTTTCATCTACATATATATTAATATGAAGGAAGAGACTTTTGCTTCGTTTCAACGTGCACGAAGGGAGGAAAGACGCGTTTCGCAAGTACACAAGAGCTCTCAAAGGGCCAAGAGCAAAGGGTGGGCGCGCACACACACACACACAGAGAGAAAAGCGAGAGGAGCAAGGAAGGAGAACAAGCTCGACCAAGTTTTGCAATATTGTGAAGGAGCCCGAAGAACGTCTCGAGGGGGTGACGGACCGTCTTGTAGAATATTAACGAAGCCGGTTTGTTTCGTTCCGTCTTTCTTGCACTCTCGCTCCCTTTCCCGTTTTTTTCTGTCTATATGTTTCTCGCTTATACTCGAGCTTCTTAGGATATATAGTCGGTAGAAACAAACACTAATTCGAGAAATCATTAATTAATCCGACTGATTAATCACCAGCCATAGAATTAAGAGAGAAACGTGCATTAAAAAATCTTCTTAATCAAAGAAAATTTCAAATAATAAACGTTCGTGATTATTTTTCAATATTTGGTCTGGACAATAAGAAACGTTGCTCTCTTGCGACCCCAAAAACTAGACACGAAAAATTGCCATAAATTCGAAAAATTGGATAAATAATTAATGGGAAAAGTATTTTCCTTGGAGCCTTAACGTTGCAAACTACAGAATGATAATATTTCGAATTGTCAATTGCCTGACAAATAATTCAATCGTCAGATCACATTTTTGGTTAAAATTGAGAAAAAAAAAATTGGTAACTTTTTTAATTTTGTACCTTGAGTCGATTTGAAAAAAAAAGCAAACGTCAAAAATAATTTGTCAATGTGTAAAAATTATTTTCACTTCAGAAAAGTAAAAGACAAACAAAAAAAATTATTCTTTCGAATTTGACAATTAGTCGAATTTCTCTTTCGTATTTTCTCTCATTTAGACAAAACTCAAATATCCTCGTCATATAGTTGTTTCTATGTGATACGAGTGCGTGCAGCGATTTGGACAGAAACGGTCGTTCAACGACAGCTGGCGACCACTCATGCCCTACTCACGAGCTGGCTCTGTATAAATTATAGTAATTACGAGCTCGAGCCTATTGCATGTTGTCTAATACAACGGCGAATGGAACGAATACATAAAAATATCCAAATTCCATGTATATTTTTATTATTTTCGTCGTAAAGTTTCATCGGGATTATTTAATGTCGGCAATAAATTCTAAATTATTATTATCGCACTTTTTCCAACTTGTTCGGTAGATGAAAGGAAAGATAAACCCATTTTTTGCCCTTAGCCAATTTATTTCTACAATTTCTCCATAGCATTTTCCTCCGTGCCTAAAATCAGCGACGACAACTTTTTATGGCTTGCCAAACCATTTCGACTAATATTAGCCGAATGTTAATGACACCGGTGAATTTACAAATTTCTAGCAACTTACATGTCACGAAATAATTCTGAACTCTCAATTAATAAAACGATTAAATTAAAAGGTAGTTTTCATATTTTTCTTTTTCCTTTTTTATACACAAAAAATGAAGTTCGATAAATTGAGAGCAATAATTTTTATATATATATTTTTTTTCATTCGTACCTAGTCGTTGAGGAAAAATCAACGATCGCGTCAATGAAAAGTCCAATAAACTGTGATCATGCACGTACGGTACTCAGTTCCCAAAGATCGAGGTCGAGGCAAAAGTTGACGACGCACAAAGAAAATTCGTACGGCAAGGCGATAACGCAAAAAAACAAATGAAAAAATGAAAAAAAAATGCAAGAAAAAGGAAAAAAAAGCGTTGAGCGTTATAAATAACGGGAAAGATTGTTGGCCGAGTGGTATAATAAAAGGAGACTTCCGGTTTGGGGCCAAGTTTGGCTGTCCGGGTGTCGAAAAATTGAATCTCTAAAGAGCACACGTTATTTATTTATCCGACTGTTCGAAATATTTTCATTCGCCTGTATATTTGCAGCGAAAAGATGAATTAACGAGGACGCTGAATCGAGAGGCATTCAGGCCTTAAAGTCGCGAGAGTCCGAACGAAGGGTTAACGAGACTGAATTATTTTGAGTTGTGTGTTCTCGAGGTGAGCCACGTCTCGTGGTAGTCCTGGTAGCTCTCACTTGAGGATCGATCGACCGAGGCCTCGGCAAAACGAGCCAAAGGGGCTTCTTGTATATAGAAACCAACTTCCACAATCGCTATAGCAACACCCGATAACAACATACTTTGTAGTTTCGAGCAGTAACGTTGCATGATCGGCACAAATGCATGGATCCTTGTTCCCAACGTACGGGTCGTCCCGAAAGTAATCGTGAAGCCACAGGCTCAAGAAGAAAAAAAAAAAAAAAAAATTCATTATCAAAGAAATCAATAAGTTTTTCTTTCTGTAACTTATTCGTCGGGCTCAATTCTCATTTGACATTAGAACAGCCTTGAAAAAACTTTTTTTCCAACCAATAAAATTTTATTATTTAATCATTTTTATAATTATTATTTAATCACTTTTTTAATGAAAATTTAATCATTTTCAAATAAAAATTCAATAGTTTTTATGATAATTATTTAATCATTTTAATTTTATGCAAACTTCAACGTGGCTATTGTTTATGTCGCTATTACTCATGAGCAACGACAATAATTTTTATTCTCAACATTGCCCTGATCATTTCAATATCTACTGTTGCTCACA
Organism: Campopleginae sp. 14b; assembly: GCA_030522525.1. NCBI lineage: Eukaryota > Metazoa > Arthropoda > Insecta > Hymenoptera > Ichneumonidae > Campopleginae sp. 14b. The sequence goes on from JAPYYS010001371.1 coordinate 23,319, forward strand.
AATTCCAATGACGAAGCTGTAAACTTGTCTCGACACGCATCATCGATATTGAATGTATTATAAAAATTGCGCAAAACTGTTTGTGCCTTCTGCGAGCGATAGTCGCCTCCGCAGTGGAGTATGCGAGAGCGTGTAGGATTAATCGAGGGAGAATAAAATCATCAAAGCCTTGATGCTCTATAAATAGCGCGAATAAAACAAAAAAAAAAGAAGGCACACCGACACGTTGTGAAAACAAAGAATCCGGAAAAGTAAATTCCAGGCTGTTTTTCTGTGCATACGCGAAGGATTGCTCTTCGAGTTGCGAAAGAAAAGACAAAGACGTCGTCGGGAAATGAAATTGAAATTCAATTACGATGGGAAATTACTTCGTAGAGTTATAATGACTCAGAGACAGATAATAATTGATACACGCATTAGATGACCTCAAGAGTTGCTCGTGCATCATCCGTTGGAAAGTTTTACGAGCACCAGAAAATTGTTAATAATCATAATCAGTCGTATCGCGTCTCTAATTATTAGAAATGGCCATATTGAGGGTCACACGTGAAGGAAAAATATTTAGAAAGTATTATTCTAATAAATCATCGTGTCAGAAGGTAAAAAAAGATGGAGCAGCATTGAGGGCCGAGGAAACATCCAGTCTTCGTTACTCAAAACACTTTTTTATTGCCCTCTTCCTTTATTTATGAAAAAAAAAAAAATCATTATTATTATCTTTTTTATTTATTTATAATTTATTTTTATTGATCGCGTATGGACGTAGATCAGGGACAACTCAATGTGTCCAAATATCATGTTGAAGTTTCCAACATTGGAATGCAACGAAATTCTGTTTTTTCTTGCATAGAGATCGTAATTATTTTGCAATATTTGGTCTGAAGAAGAAAAAAAAATTCCAATTGCGTTCCAAAAAATAAAATCGACACGCCAAAAATTGGCATAATTTTCAAAATTTAATAAATAATTAATGGAAAAAGCATTTATTATTGATTCTCAAGGCTGCAAACTTTAGAGTCATTCGCTAGTTGGCCTCTGTACGTAAATATAACAAGTAGCAGCAGGAAAAATGGAAGCATATGGATAAAAAATGAAAATGGAGATAAGCAGGTGTAATGTGAATAAAATTTAGGAAAGAAATGTCTCGTGAATAATCCACAGAGGATTTTGCACTATCACGTGCAGGGTAAACGAAGGTAAGAGATAAATTAAAAAAACGTATACATCGTGGAGGTTTTCGGTAAAGCAACACGTGCCATTGGCCAAATAATTTAGTATCGTTTTAGGCCGATTGGACGCTCGATTTATGTTTTCTGTACCGTCTCGGCAGTCTCTTACGAGGGAGTTTTCTACTCGAGTGGAATCCTCAACTTTTTAAGAGACTCGACTACTTTGTAGTATGTACACTTACGTGAAGCTAAACACAGAGAAAAGTCGTACGAGAGGGGCCCAAAGTTTATCTCGCGAGAGAGAGAGAGAGAGAGAGAGGGAGAGAGGAGCAGGAGAAAAGTGAGAAAGAGAAACAAGTCTGCGATCGTGTTGGACTTTTTTTTTTCATGCTTCTTATAAGGAGATACCATTCTCCTGTGTATAATGGAGCATCGAGTCTCGAATCTCTATGAATTTATATATTCATCTTTTTTTTTAGAGATCCTGATGCTCCGAGTCTTCATTATATTCTTCAAGGGAATCAACAAATCTTTCAACATAATTATCACGATTGTATTGCTCGGTTTGAATTCTAGTCGGTTTATATAGCGACGCTCAATTCTTCATTTTTCTTTTTTACTTTTTCTTACGTACCTAATGATTTTCGAGCCTAAGTCCATTCAAAACGTTGTTGTTCAAAACGTAGATATCACTATTTTCTCTGTGTAGTGCAAGGCATTTTATGGCTAGAAAATTTATCAGACAAAGTTTTTTATTCATCAGGTTGTGATATTTTTGTACGACATTTTTTTTTAACCACAACGTGGGAGGCCACGATACGTAGACAAACAAAGTTTTTCAACGGAAAATCCATATTTTCCCTTTTTATTGAGCAAATATTTCGCCGAAGATCCCTTGAAATCTCCGAGTTGGAAAGCTCGGATGCAAAGTTATGGAAATCTGGTGGTTTGATGGGAAAGAGCAGGCCGGACGATGCAAAGACGGGGGAGCGGAGAGGGGATGCTGGGGGGAGGGGGTTAGAATATTGGAAGGCGTCAAAACAGAATGGATCCTTCGAAACTTCCGGTTTCCTCGTCGCCACCTATTCTCAAAGGACCGCACAGTCCCGCCGGATAATCGCAACTTTGATTTTCCAACCCAAAACTTGTTCGTCGGAGTTCCCAAACACGCGCTTTCACGGTGTGTGATGCAAGCTTGGCACACACGTTAGCTGCTCTCCTCAGTAACTAAACAGCTGCTTGTACCGCGAGTTCTCGTATAAATATAATATATTTTCCGTTCCGAAGCGACGAGGGAATTGTCGAATTTCGTTTTTTTTTTTCTTTTCTTTTCTTTTCCATGCACAACCGTTATTGCCTAATGATTTTCGTTCGATCGCGTAGGCCGCACCGTTCTAGAGATTGCCCAATACGCAACTGCCAAAAGCGACCTGAAAAATAAACAGCGAAACGCGAATCTTTTTTTTCCTTTCACAAATTATTTGATAAAGTTTCTTAATAATTTTTCATAGTCATAATTTTCAATTTTTTCAAACTTGTACGTTTTTTTGTATATCAATGATTTGTTCAATGTCAAAAATCATGAAAAATTTTGTACCGATTTTGTCTTTGGATGGAAAAAAAAAAGAAAATAAAAAAAACCCCAATTTCGTTGCATTGTACCGATGCAAACTTCAAAATGATTGGAGAATGGTGGATCGCGTTGACGAAGAGTAAAGAAGGTTAATGGGAAAATAACTAAAGAGGAAAATTGATAGGACATTGGTCGTTCTGACTGTGGATGAAGAAAAGTGTAACAGATGAGCCAAAAGTGGATTTACCGCGCAATGTCGCTTAACTTTAAGAGATGGCGATGTGTCTATATCGACGTGGCGATCGGTTACCGGTATGCAAATCGGTACGAGCAAGCTTACGATGCTTCGCATCGATATAGATGTGAGTTTTCACCGCGCGGTGTCTCCCTGCCGAGTTTACGGTCCAGCGGTGACTGAAAGGGAGAATTTCACGACTAAAAAGACCTCAAGAGGCCAGAAGACAGGAGAAAAGCGAGAGAGCGAGAAAGAGAGAGAGAGAGAGAGAGAGAGAGAGAGAGAGGGGGGGGGAAGGGCAGGAGGTCGAGTGTCGGGATCGATGAAACGGAGGAGTCCTGATGCGTGTACAATCGAGGAGGAGGAGAAGGACGATTAATCGAGGACATCAGATCGCCGTGAGGGATTGGCGCGGGCAATGCACAAGCCAGCCCGGATCTAATGCTTATTTAATGATTCGAGAGTGCAGAATACGGAGGCGTTACGTCCCAACACTTGTATACATATAAATGTAGATAAATGCACTTGTCGATGCGGTAGCACCGGACGCGTTCGATTAATTGGATAGGGATTGATGTTCTTAACACGCTTGGTCTATGAGTACACGTATGCCAAAGTAGCCACGATCGATAAATGCGCGAGACACGTGTCGCATGTATTAAAATATCAATGTATGTGTATACAGGGAGGCGAGTCTGTGCCGGAAGTCTTGGATAGTTAATTGATCAAGCAAAGAGATTGGATATGTGGCGAGAACATGCTCGTTACGATATTTTTCGAGCAACATCGTAACGATATTTTTGATGGTCAATTTTCCAGTCACCATAGAAAAACAAATCATAATCATCACAAGTCCTGAAGTTGCAACGTTGAGATTCAACGATAAATCATTTTTCCATCAATTATTTATTGGATTTTTTAAATTGTCATCATTTTTCATGTCTGTTTAGTTTTTTCATCGAAATATCGCTTTTTCAATTAATTATTTATTTATTTTTCAAATTAACCACATTTTTCGTTTTAATTTTCGTTTTTTCGTTGCTAGAGACAATGCTCTTATTGTCCAGACGAAATATTGCCAAAATAATAACGAGAGCTGGAGGTTCAATCATGAATATCAATTTTCATTGATAAATTGTTTATTTAATCGTGGAATATTGATTCGAAATCTGTACTTGTATTGGCCATCAGTTGACTCGAACGGTTTGTGCAATCAAGCATAACGTTTATGTCAATAAAAACAATTATTATTGCTGTCGTTCTCATTGGTCTAGAGAGAATATTCTTATTGGCATAATAAATTAATTAATTTTAATTATCAGATGATGAAAAAAATAGAAAATGTTTTCTTTACGCGGGCTTGAGCTTTACGAGGGCCGAATGAAAAGTGTTTGCTCGTAGGAGGGTTAAGTTTTTTCTCGCTAGTCTTTCGACAATGAAACAATTTAAATTCCTCACCCCAGTGAGCCCGTTGGTTCGTGTAACCGCAGTTGTATATAACAAGTCCACATCTACATATATATATATATATGATAATAATAGGAATGGGAAGACATAGGAAAAGTAGCAGAGTTGTTGGTGAGTCACGAGTTTCGTAGATGCCCAGAGTGTCGCATTTGTACGAGCAGCAGCGAGCGGTACAAGGGAGGACTCTGGACAAGCGCGGGTCGAGAGTATATACCAGTCGCCGCTATATTCATATACACATGTATACATATATAAAACGTTTGGGTCTTCAAGCCCTCGAGTATAACTCCCGAAAAAGCTCATAACGTCATGAGACCCTCGGGGGCAGACCAGGAGCCAAGGAAAAAAAAATAACACGAACGAGGCGAAAAATGAATATACAATAAATAAAATAAAGAAAAAGCTCAAGGGGCTGAGCGTTTCGAGAAATGAGAAGGAGAACAGACGCGTTTGTCTCTACGCCCTTGTTAAATAGGAAAAAAAAAATATCGTATCGCACACGAGCATCAATGACCAAACTTATAAAAAGAAATAAAATTCGATTTTTCGATAAGCAAAAAAAAAAAAACTGACAAACACCCGGACAATCGTAGAAATAAATCTCACGCGGCATTCCATTGCGATTTTGCGACAAGAAAATGTCGGTCGATCTACTAAAAATCAGATCAAAATGAAAAGTCAATTTTACTCATATATTTTTTTTTTCTTATTTAATTTTTTTTAAAATATTTTTTACCAAATTTACGAAAAATCGAAAAAGATTTAAAAATGAATGAAAGTATCAAATGAAATGTCGTACAGTATGATTAGAAATCATTGTATTTTTTAATAAGTTCTTGTCAATATTATAAAATGTTTGGTTGAAAGGAAAAATCGATCTAATGATCGAATCTGTTGTGAAATATTTTGAAAAGTGCATCAAATGCATTTTTATGCATAAAAATGCATTTTTTCACCAAAATTTGCACAAAATTTTGTCTATTTCTTGAATTATGTTGGGAAAAAAGAAGAATCGATAATAATGCTGAATTTCGACTTGAGATTCGTCGTCATGCCATGAGACTTCGAAGGCTCCCGAGAGCTAAAAGTAATAAATTTATATCGCAGAAGAAGAAACGTTATTTTGGGGACACCCAGTACGTGCAGTCCTCTGTTGCCCTATGTACGTATCCTGCTTAGCATTTCGAGTTTTACGCAGTTGTTCGATAAACGGGAAAGAATATATATCTAGATGTTTACATCCGAGCGTAAATATACGTAGTGGCGGTAGAAAATGACAAAGGGATAACGCGTGTTGTTGTCGAAGGTTTCGTTGGGTGAAATAGAGGCGACGTGACCGGAAGCTATTTCAGTGATATTTCATATCGCTCTGATGGAAGATTATAATACCTTGCTAATTTCTATGGCTCACTGAGTCAGTAATGCGATATGAAAAAAAAAACATTGTAACTGCGACAGTTTCATTAGCTTAGAAAAATCATAGTCGTGAGTGACACTAACTTAAAATATATATAATAAAATTAATTTGACAAGAGCGTAGACGAAAAATATTTTGAAAATTAGTGTCATCGTATTTCATGTTAAAGAATAAAATTGACAAATTTGATGAAATTTTTATGAAAAAATTCAAAATTATTGAAATTTTATGAAATTTGGTGAGCATACTCTTCAGTATTAAAATATAAATAGACTAATTTAAAAAAATTCTTTATCTACACAGTTCTCGAGTTATTGAACACTAGAGAGGATCCCGATATATATAGGTATATGCTTTGCATATTGTGAACTCAATTTATTCGAAAACTATGTGAACAAAAAATGGTAAAAAAATTTGTGTCATCGTATTTGATGCTAAAGTATATTATCACCAAATTTTATTGAATTTTTATTATATATTGTCGCACGGCAACCAACCTCGTTAATTAAATTTGACATTTGGATAATGGAAGAATCGCCGAATGTCCTTTTGAGTATTAAATATTAAATAATCGGGCCGGAACGGTGAATCGAAATCATCGATTGGCCAATGTTGTAATTTTTTTAAAAATGCTCAATTCTTATCTTGTATTACTCACGAGCAAGTAGCTGGAGGCATTGCTTCCGGTTGACTCCCTCTTTCTCTGTGCGCCGCCGTACTCCCTCTGGACCAATGACGTCATTGTCTCATAATTAGTAAGGCAGAGATCAACGACCACGTAGGCTCGAGCGAGTTTGTTGAAAAGACGTAAAGACTGTGAAAAAAAATTTTTTTAATCGTAAAAAAAAAACGGTTCGATTTAGCGATTCGTGCATTCGTACGTTTGCAATAAATGAGTGATCAAACGTTTAGCCAGAATATAAAAAATTCAACATTTTTATTGCTCTCAGGAATTTTTAGGACGTCCATCAACGTTATTGACGTTTTAATATTCGATGCGCGATCGAGAAAAAGGATCTCCGTAATCTCGAGCGTTGGAAAAAGTGGTGAACCCTTTTCTCAGGCGTCTCACAATTTATCTCACATCGCTGGCTCATTTGACGACTTGCTATTAAGATTAGGATCACTCGAGCTGCAGAAGGCACGAGAAACGAAGAGAGAGAGAGAGAGAGAGAGAGAGAGAGAGAGAGAAAGGTTTCTTGATCTCCTGCAGTGATGCAGGCCGGCCATATATTTTAATATAAACAATTGCAGAATATATGGAGCTGAATGGATTGGATCGGAGCGGGAGATCAGCGAGGAGTTACGTCATCGGCAGGCGGTGTGTCAAGAGGACCGTTCAAACGGACCATTTCGTAAAAGTCGTTTTCAATCGAGTCCAATAAGCTCAATGCTTGCTGGTTTTTGCTCCGCTATTATATTTTCAACACTTTCCGACGTTAACACCGAATAACCCTAAATTATTATCATGAAGTTTGACGACGTTTAATTTCGTATTGTTGAAATTTCACAACCAATGAAAAATATATTTTTCGTGTTTTTTCAGCTGCAGCTCGTTATTATTCTTGGATATTGAGTCTGGACAATGAAACGATGATCCAAAAAATAAATCGACACGAAACATTTGTCCATTAATGATTTATTGAATTTTATAAAATTATGGCGATTTGTCGTGTCGATTTAGTTTTTGGGTTGCAAGAGACGTTTGTTTTATTCTCTAGACCAAGTATTGCAAAATAACCATGAGCTCTGTTCAAGGAAAAACATAATTTCGTTGGATCCCAATGATGCAAACTGCACCACGATAAATAATAAATATAAAAAGCATTTTTCGTTGAATCTCAACGTTTCCAACTTTTGACACTCATCCTAAATTTTCTTTCCAGGCTCATTCGTAAACATCTGCTCATAAGATACTCTCTCTCTCTCTCTCGCGAAAACGTCCACAGACGACCACAACGTGAATAATTGATTGAGAGAGTTTTTCTTCAACTAAAAGATGAGGCAGGTTGTTGGGGGAGCAGCACGTGTGTACGTGACAAAAGACGTAAAGGACAGGTGATGGTAACAAGGTCGTATATTTTTTCGTATATTTAGACTCTGGAAAGAAATGTTTGCTTGCCACGTGAGAAGTAAAAAGATTTCCCAGTCTGGTTCTCCATTGTTCTTTCTATTTTATTGCTGTACTAAAAATGGCGCAATGTGAGTGAGGCTTGCCAAAGCAATCGCATGGAAAAAAAATAAAGAAGTCACGAGGAGGCTGGCAATTTGTATCCTCAATTTGGGTCTCGAAAAGAAAAATGTGAAAAGAGGCAAAAGCTATGGGGCGATTGTACGTCGTACGAGAGCCAGCCTTTTGGGGTTAAACTTTTTTCCATTTTCTCCAACGACTCGAAAAAGCTTCGTCTTTTTTCAACGAAAATGTCGAGATTTCAAGTCGTAAAGAAAATAGGGGGAAAGTTTAGAGGCAAGCGTAAAGAAGCAAGGAACCGGACGTAAATCTACAAAAGGTTAAATGGGAGATGACGATGCAATCTTCACAAGATGGAATGTTGTCGAATTTTCTGAGGATCTAAGACGATGACCGTGCTTTGTGTTTACATTTTTTACAGTTCACCTCTCCAGCTCGTACGAAGAATAGAGTTTCCGTTCCTGAATCTTAGTCATCACCAAGATTCAAGTTTCCATGAGGATTGCATTGGCGAAAGAGAAAATAAAACAGTCTCGGGAGAGTCCAATACATGGTTCGGTGAGCGTTTTGCCAGGAAATAGACACAAACACTGAGCGGAGCGAAAAATCCGTTTTTCCGTAAATGATTTATTGAATCTTAAAAATAATGACAATTTTTCGTGTCGATATAGTTTTTGGCTGGCAAGGGTGAATCGTTTTATTGTCCAAACGATATATTGCAAAATAATAGCGAGCTCAGTTAAATAAAAAACCAAATATCATTGAATTCCACGATGCAAACTTGAAAATGATTTATTTCGATAAGCATAAAGAGATTTTTATATTATATAAAATAAAAAATTATCTAAGGGCCAGGAGGGACTAGTTTTTCCAAGTTTTTTGGGGCATCCTGACGATGAAAATCCTGCCAGGGCATCAGAAAATATGTAACTAAATAATGAAGAAAAAAAAATGGCTTTTTGCCATATTATTTATTTTTATTGGCAATCTGTGTTATTATTATTGATCATTGATATGAGATTTATATTTGGAGTTGGAATGTTATGGGGATTTTGATACACAGTCAATTTCCATAATCGTCCCACGGACCCATGCGCAATAATACGCACAAACACACATCGCTGTCGTAAATATGAGCGTTTTGCACTTCGATGAATAAATTTATCCGTGCTAAAAGATTAACACCAGCCCCAAGGCGAATTTCCGTTAATAATATGTACGCCTCCGCACCAATCAAGCCCCACACATATATGCATTTTTATGTATGAATATATGAAAATACACGTGCTTGTGGTAACTCGAGGTGGGTAAAAAAAAAGCGTGTAATTAGTTGGTTGACGGTTCGAAACGAAATCGCAATACTTTGATGTATCGGTGCGATTAATCGAATGCTTTGTGTACGACGGGTCATGGGAGAGAGAGAGAGAGAGAGAGAGAGAGAGAGAGAGGGAGAGACAAAAGAGAAGATATAGAAAAGTCAATCGAACCTTGGCCGACACTGAAATCCTGCTGGAACGGATTAAATGCTCATTTTTATCACGCCCCGAAGACTTTTTTCCCATTCGTCGTGGCACATTCCGCGAAATCCTCAAGCGCACTTCCCCGGCAAGGCGAATAAAATGGTAAACGCTTTTATTGCCAAGTGTTGGGAACGTCGAGTTACGAAAAAGCCTCGAAAAAAACGGACACCACACGCGAAATAGTCTTCAATATTTCTTTCAAGCGTCGACTGTCAACTCTTTCATTTTTATTTTATTCAATTTTTTCTATTTTTTCGTTTAATCTCAAAGTTTTAAACTTGAGAGTCATCGAAACTAACACGAACAATGATTATTAATGAATAATATTAAAACAAGTTAGTTCACACTGAGGCTGAAGAATAAGGAGCGAATTTGGCAATTGGAACGAAGTTGATGTCACTGTACTGGGGGGGGGCTTTGCAGCGAGGCGCACGACCAAAGTTTAAATGGTGAGGACACGAGCGAGAGTAAAAGAGACGAAGTAGAAGAAGTAACAACGAGTACGCCAAACGCCCGACTGGTCGCATCATCAGCCATAAACATGATCGTCTGGTCGTATTCGTTGCTCGTCTCTTGCCTCGTTTCTCTCGTTGCATCTCGACGCCATCACGATACCAACATCAGAAAACAGGCCCCAAGAGTTCTCGTCATCTCTAACAACTCTCATACACTCTCCCAGTCTCTCTCTCTCTCTCTCTCTTTTTCCCTTTCATTCCCTCTCGCCCTGACTCTTCTCTTCTTAACTTTTTCTCGCTCTTTCTAAGTCTATCTTTTACTTTCTCTTTCTTTCCATTTCTGACACCCACCGACCATTATATTTCTCTCGTTGACTCGTACATGCACACGAGCGTTTATTACCTTCGTATTGATACGTGCGAGCAACAAGGATCGTTGATACTTGAATTTTCCACCTTCAGTGAGCATTATTGATCCATTAATTTGGTTCGATCAGCAAATTACTATGAGGAACGATAAAAACATGGAAAGCTCGATGAATTATCGAGGGCTTTTAGTCTCAACCTGTATCGACCGATTAATGGCAATCAGATGCTTTCCTCCAACTTCGCGACTTTGGGATCCAACGAAAAATTGTTTTTCTTCCATTAATTAAGCAAGAGGGCCTCGTTTTATTGTCCAGACCAAATATTGCTAAATAATATGATTCTAAAGTTTGCAAAGTTCAACGAAAAATCATTTTTCCTTCAATTATTTAATGAATTTTGAAAATTATGCTCATTTTTATAAATTACAATATCGTCATGTCCTTCCACAAGAATGGCACCAAGTAGATCTGTTTTTTGCCAAAAATTTCGATATTTCGTTCGATTATTTTCCATTACAACTTTCAATTGAATTAATCGATCAAAGAACGTTTATTATGTTGTGTTGATTCGTTAGCTAATTGATGTTGAATGGAAAGAGATATTTATGGAGCAAATAGTGAATGTCAAAAAAGGGGATAGATGAAATGTTTTGACTGTTACGAATGCAAACGTGTGCCCGGAGCGTAAAAATATACAGAGCATGTTTGACGATGTGGCTGAAGCTTTATTTATCGAGAATTGATGTTCGGATAACATGCTTATTAATAGCACACCAAAGACGATAATGCAGGCTGACGATGGTGTCTTTTATAAAATGTTCAAATAGTTATTCAATTAATTTCATAGGGTCCGAAGGTTCGAGACAAATTATGCAAATTTCTATAATAAATAGCCTGCGATTGCGTGCATAAACGCTTCAAGTTTTATTCCCCTGGGCCGACGCCGTTCGAGTCAATGGGCTCATAGAAAATAAAGTTTTATCGCTCGCATTTAAATCGTAATTCATTGATACTCAGCCCACTCCCCGCCCAAAATGGGATCGTCGCATATATTATGAAATAATGAATTTACCAAATTTCATTGAATTCTCATGTTTTTTAAACTTTTTATTCTTTTAATATATATATATATATATTTTTTTATTATTTAAATTTAAATTAATTAATTAATAATATAATAATTGATAAAAAAAATTAGCTATATTAATTAAGATATAATTAATATAGTTTAATTTAGCATGGCAACATTTTATAGTCGTGGCTCCAGGCTCCTTAAGATTAAATGTAAATGCTGGGTGACTTTTGGTGTCGCCTCTATCCGACGTTTTATGAATAATAATAATAATTCTCGATTCGACGAGTTGGTCCGTCACTGGAGCATTAATTGAGAGCTAATTAGCATAAAAAAGGGGTTGAGGGATCCGGTACGAAGGGTTAGCTCGATTGATACAGAGCTGAAGAAAATTGCGAGCGCGTTTTGTACTCGAGAAAGTAATAATGGTCTGCGGGCTGAGTGAATAAAAATGCGAGTTTATGGGAGAGCGGTACGTGGAGTCTCCTGGAGGATTAACTTTTCCTTGAGTACAGACTTTGTTGCTGGTGTTGGTGATTTTTCCTCGATTAGCCATGAAAGCAGCGAGATTTGGGCACGAGAATGGATAAGCGAGACAATTGAAAGGGAATAAAAGAGGCCTAGCAATAATCGGAGGGCCGAACGAGTGCCAACTCCTCCCGAATCTTGCTCTGCACGAGCCGGAGAAAAGTCTGAGCTGTATTCGTCTCAGCAACGCTTGACAAATCCTCCACCAGCATTTCGAGACCGAATCCTCTTCGTCTATCCTTCAACTCTCATCTCTTGATCAGACTTTTACGGGCTTTTCTCGTTTTTTCCTTCATTCACCCACGCCATGCACAGGCAATCCATGTTTGAAAAAAAAAACGAGAGACAAAAAACTAAAAAGGCGCTCCCGGGGGGAGCGGGTATAAAGAAAATCGAAGAGCAAGAGAACAAACGTTAGGATCGTTCTTTTCGAGGATCTTGAAACCGAGGAAACAATAATTCTCCGTTCCATTCTCGTTTCAACATTTTCAATCCTTAAGGAAACATTATTACTTTCCGAAAAGTAATACAACATCTCGAGAATCTCATTCACTTACGTTACGTCAAAGTTTCTCCACTAAATGCCTTTTTTTTCGATCGCATATATTTTTTTTTACATGAGAAAAAATAATTCAATGGCGTTTACCATTTTTAACTCTTCGAGTACACACCGGGTCATTTTGACCCCATACGATTTTCCGTCACCCATCGTTTTGCGTAGCAACGAATTTTTCGTCATTCATTTTTTGTTTTATTTTGAGAAAACATTTTTTTCCTCAAAAAATTTTACCAATAGTGAGATTCTTTTCGACTGTGGAGAGTTTTTAATCCGGAAATGGTTGTCGATCATAAAGACCATCTCACGCTATGCAATGCCGAAGAGTTCTCGCCTCGAGAACTTTATCATTTTTTTTTCCATAGCCCTTATTCCCTATTAAATCTCATAAATAGTGAGATTCTCCTTGAATGTGAAGGTGTGTGGAGAATAAAAAATAAAAAAAAGTCCCTTAATCATCAAAATAATGAATAAAAATATATTTTACGTTGCATCTCAACGATGCAAATTTTAGAATCATCAAAAAATAACATACATGTCTCAGCGATTACGACAGCAAAAGGAAAGAAAAACCTGAAAATTGATAATGATGCAATGTTTTTTGTTTTTGTTGTTTTTTCACCAGCACAACTTTTGGCTCGACGTCGTACGTCCATCGGTGACACACACACACACACACACACACACACACACACACACACACACACACACACACACAAATGTCCAGATAATTTTGTTTTTTTGTTGGTTTGTATCGAGCGTGTAATTCGTATAAAATGATAGAGTCCAGCCTCGCCATGTGGCGGAGAATTTTCACTGAATAAAATCACATCGAGTCCGATAAACAAGGAGGACTACGATTTTTCTGCAGCAGTTCCGCTGCGCTTAATTGGCTCGGTGGAGGTTACGTAATAAGTTAAAACTGATAGGGGGAAAAAAAATTACACGAACGATGGAGAATTGTTATGTGCGACGTATTTAAGGCTGGAGGATGAGATTTGTCATGTGTTGAAATTTCATAGAATCAAGGGCTGGGAACAAGAGGCCGATTATTGAAACGCGGATTAATGCTGATCGAGGCTAATCGTCAATCTAATAAAATGGCTATATGCTTGGCAAGACTTTATAAGCTTGTTGAACTGGCCAGAGGAAGGAAGAAGTCGTCGATCGAGTCGGTTGCGATTAGGGACATTGGCAAGTTATGATCGGTCGTCAAAAAATGGCTCTTCGTTATTCTGGTTGGCTAGCAATTGTGCTGTGTGTTGAATTTTTGCCAAACAATCGGGTCCACGGAGTAAATAAAATTAAACATTTTATCTAAAATTCGCTGACCCCACGAAATGGAATATAATTCATGTGACAGTTCGATCTTTCAGGCAATGACCATGGCACAGATGGAAACTGCAGCGACCGGCTTCAGGAACGTCTGCATTCCAAAGTCCGGGGCCGATCCAGGTGACGATTATATAACAAGGATCTTTTGTCACTCCTCAATTATGGCCTGACGAGTTGCATCGCTCAAACGCAACGAAATCAATTTTTCTCTCATTCGTAAAAATCTTCTTTTTTTTTTTTCGAATATCGATTGCAAATTTTTCAAAAACGCTGCTTGTAAAAAGTTTTGAGGAACTTTAGAAATTATAAATCGAAATATTTAATGTTGGAAATTGCAACTTTTCACACGTGCAAGAAAAAATACTCAAAATTGTGATTTTTATAAATCTTTTTTTTTCTTAAATCTTGACTGATGTACATTTTAAGGAATTTAATGGATAAAAAATATTGCATACAACGTGCTTAATGGCTCAGAAGCCGTAAATCCAATAACCGCAAAACCATCGAAATTAAAAATCTTTATTAACTGGTTCGAAAAAATGTTTTTATCTGACAAACAACCAACGGAGCAGCGATCGTGGCTGGTTTGAGAAGCGGTAATTTTCCGGAGGACCCAAATTTCCAATGTTACATAAAATGCATAATGGGAATGTTGAAAACGGCAAGTAATTATTAAAACACAAGAATTTTCCTTATTGTTGGAATATGAAAAATAATAATCGGTCGATTATAAATCAACGATTGCTATAATAGATGAAAAATAATCAACCTCTTTTGGAGCCGATAATCAAGCAAATAAAAGTGATGATGCCAGCGGAGCTTCAAGATCGTAATATCGGAACAGCAAGAAAATGTGCAGCTCAAGGCAAATGTTGAACTTCATTATTTCAATTAAAATTTTTTTTTCATCAACAAAATTACGAAAATAATTAAAAAAAAAAAAAAAAAAAAAAAAAAAACAAATTTTCTTTAAATTTTTTAACTTTGATTTTTTTTTTTCTTATTTAACATATCCACCCCCCGGCCACCTCTGCCGTCATGCGTGGCAGCTTGGCAGTACATAAAGTGTCAATACGAGACCGATCCCGAAGTGTTTTTCTTCCCGTGAGACACTACATATGATTAATTGGTCGATTATTCCAGATTTTTTCGTTTCCCTCAACACTATAGATGGAAAAAAAAAAAAAAAAATTCTTAAAATGTAAAAATTCATAGAATGAAAAGATAAGAATTGCATAGAAATTAGTAGCGAGTTTTATAATTGTTGGTAATAATGTTATCGTCGAATTTGAATAAAACAACGATCGAGTATCGAGAAAGATGTAATTACGGAATGACACGAACTTTTGCAAGTCGCTTGGCCATTTTTGTCCTATTCTCCTGGCACATTACGTAAAGGGAATTCTTAAAGGATCTCCGACTAGATTTTTTGTTGTTGCGTTAGTTGATCTTGAACCTGTCGAGCGACGGGGGCAGGCGATTTATTGATTGCCCGGTAATTTGAGTGTCGGATGGGAGGGTGAGATGTCGGGCAACCGTGAAACATGATCGTTTCGATTGCGGGAATAGAGAGAATATAAGAGCAGCGAGTGGATTCCTTGCGCGACCAGATATTTACCGGATATTGCACATTCATGATCCACCATCGGTTGTTTTTATGTTGGCGATCATTTGTCGATTAGAAAATAAATAAAACGATTGTTCGTTGTTGCTTTTTTCATCGATTGGTCACATTTTAATAATCATGTACCGACTGACACTCATTTTTTCAATGCTTGTGGGCTTTTTGGTGATTCTCAACATTCCGCAAACGGAAGCCGTAAGTAATATCATTTTTAGCCAATTATTATCGTCATTATATTTAATTTTTTTCGTAATTGTCAAAATTGAGGGAAAAGGGTCGATAAACCTGTACTGAATGAAAAATCGCGTTTAATAATGTCGTTTAATCGATTCGCGTAAGGCTGAAGTTTGCATCGACTCGAAGCCACGAAATGAAAAAACAACAACAACAACAAAAACAATTATTCGTCCCTTTTTTCGAATTTTTTTTTCTCAATTTGCTTCTTGCCTTTTTTGGACCTTGCGAAAAGATTCGTGAAATAATGAAGTGACTCATTGATTCGCTCTGATATTCCAAAGGAATTAAAAAACGCGATAAGCTGCTGGAAAAACAAGAAGTCGAAAGAAATTATATTCGGTAAATAAAATGACAGAAAAAAAGAAAGAAAAGAATTAAAAAAATTATCATCAAAATGTCAATTCAGCAGTTTTATCGTTCGGGAGTCCATTTGGTTTCGGATAATGAAGCTATTTACTCGAAACCTTCGAAGACTATGGCCAACAGTTAGTAGAAAAATCGTAAATGTGATAAATTATTCGGGGGGTGAATTTTGTGATGAAAAGGCAAGCGTATTCCTCAGTCGGGGGGATAACGAGAGACTAAGAATGCGAAAATGATATACATTCCATTTCGACCGGTTAAGCTGTGTTTTTCTCACGTCTCGACTTCGTTCTTGATTTAACACGAATTTTCTCGACCCCGATGATTTTCAACGAAGAGGATGAGCTTGCCGCAAATAAAAAACGCGTTGAAGGGACTGGCCAAGGGTTGCATTGCCAAGACGGGAGTGGCTTCAGGTAGGAAAACAAAATTGCATGAGTTTTGGTCAAAACAAGGGGGCAAAAAAAATGAAAAATGTTTGCAGACGTATTAGCCCAAACGAAGAAGGGAGAGTTTCCACCGGACCCGGCGCTCCAATGTTACTACTTGTGTCTTTATGGCCAAATGAAAATCGTAAGTTACTCGTTGGCCATCGATAATTTGGGGATTAATGAGGATCTCTTTAATTATTTCAATGAATTATTGTAACAGGCAAAAGACGGTGTTTTAATACTCGATACGATGAACAAACAAATGGACATGATGATGCCATTGGACATCATAGCAAAATCTAAAGAAGTTACTCAGAAATGTCACTCCGAGAGTAAGCTATTTTTTTTTTTTTCCCAAGTTTATTAAGGATGTTGTGTCCTGAATTTTCTATCAATAAAATTTATCCAAATTTTCACTGCACAGAGAAAATAGCTCGCAGGAGTTGAGATATTTATTTATTAATATGACAATTTTCAGTATTTTCTCATAAGCGCTCATAAGAGCATATCAAAATTTGCTATTTTCAACATTCAATATTTCGATATCTCAAAAAAAGCTTCATTTAGTTTATCGAGAAAAAAAATCGTTCCTTAATTGTTTTCGAATATTTCATTATAATATAGCAAATAAATACGACATCGGGCCATTTCGAATTTGGAGTATGTTGTTCTTTAGTCTAATTAGTAACAATACCTATTGTTTAATGAGCAGAGGCTCGCAGAGGATTATTTATGTAAGAAAAGCTGGAAAAAAATATTAAAAATTGAGGGATACAACGTCCTTGAAGTTGAAAACTGTCTTGTCGATTTATAAACGATCACGATAATGATTTTCAGTGAACAGTGACGACGCGTGTGAACGAGCCTGGCAATTCACTAAATGTTATTACGAGACGGACTCGTCGGTAATTTATCATAACGATTTTAGGTTTATTATCCATGCTGCATGAATTATTTATTTTGTCCATTTTTTTCGTTCCATTATTTATCGTTCTCGCTCCATCAGCTTCGGCCCCCATAGATCCTTAAATTTTTTTCGTTTAAATAAAAAAAAAAAATTAAAAAAAAAAAAAAAACGAAGGGAAAAAGGGCGCGAGATTCAAAGTCGGCTGCGTCGTCGTTTTCGAGCGCAGGTTTACCGTTAATTTTGACGAAACAGATCCGTCTTCTCGGAATAAATTTCGTAAATGTTGAATGTAAACGGTTAAGCAACGAACCAGCGCGACAGGCGCAAACGTCTCGGTTTACAATTTGTAGCACATTTAGCGGGGAAACTGTATGAGAGCTTATGAGCATGCAGTAACATGTGCCAAGAGCGCTTCCTGGGGGATGATTCCCTCATTCTTCCGAGGCTCTTGTCCTCCTCCCTGTCTGCCACAACTTGTAGTACACGCTCCGAGTGCAGATGGTGCATATTGTACATAGCCATGCTGTTACATGGAAGCTCAAGGTTAACCCTCGCTTGCTCGAGCTCTCGGTTTCCATAAATTTTGGTTAAAAAAAAAGAAATAAGTCAAAAGGAACAAACGCAGACTACGAGATCGTTGGACAAACATTTTTTTTTTTTTTTTTTTTTTTTTTTTTTTTTTTTTTTTTTTTTTTTTTTTTTTTTTTTTTTTTTCTTTTTTTTTTTTTTTTTTTTATAAGTAAAAAGAATTGTTTTTCTTTTTTTCTTTTTTCTTTT
>JAPYYS010001372.1:0-20427 GCA_030522525.1 Campopleginae sp. 14b
TAGTGAGAAGTAATTCGTACATTTCGATTTTACGTCGCGGTTTTTCATTTCCAAAAATATTGATCCATACTGTTCCTGTAGACGATCCCCGGTGTCATGCATACGGTAAAGTTATTATATATGAAAGGAGCGCTGCAGTGCTACCAGAAAACCGTCCGCGCGCGTTAGCGCGCGTGATGGTCCCTAGTACAGTTAAATAGGCCTTTTATGACGTCACACAAACTTTTAATCGTTCTAACGGAAAAACGAATTTCCTACTACGATTTTATTGCGTAAGTATCAGTGGCGCTCAGACAAGCATTTTTCAAACGACGTGGAGAGAAAAACATTGAGGTAACGAGCGATAAGGGATGACGTTGAAGTTTGCAACGTTGGAACGCAACGAAATTATATTTTTTCATTATTCAATTGCATAATGTAATTATGACGATGACACGATCGATTTTCTCCACCCAAAAAGTATATGAGCTCGAAAAATTTGAGTGATTTTGAAAATTCAATAAATCATCGATAAAATATACATTTTGGTTGGATTCCAACGTTGGCAACTTCAGCTTCATCATCGATAAGGGATATTTTGATCCACTTGATTTATTTATCCGGCTCTCGACTCCTATATATCGACGATACTAGAAATTGCGCTGAGGGATTTTTAGTGCATCCCAATATTATTTGAGTAATCCAACTTTCAAAATTTTGAGATTTTTTATCATTTCAGAAGAGCTGTTGGCTCGGATTTGGCGCAAATTTTATACAGACTTTCTTTTCGACAATACAAGAAAGTGTGCCAAGGCATTATTGGCGCATCCCAATATTTTTCGAGAAATAAAATTCCGAAGATTTTGAAAATTTCGAAAATTTAATAATTTTTATCATCTCCGAAGAGCTATTCATTCGGATGTGGCTCACATTTGGTCCAGACCTTCTTTTCGACACTACAAGAAAGTGTGACAAGGAATTCTTGGCGCATCTCAATATTTTCTAACAAAATGTTTTTTTTTTTTTTTTTTTTTCACAAAAACCCATAATTTTTGTAACATGCATCTCTAAACACACTGCATCAAGTGTCTTTCTCGTGATCATCATAAACCAGCTCGGTAATGAAAAAAAAAAAATTGTATCCGTCTACGCAGGACTTAATATGATTCCCTCATGAGGACGTGAAAATATAACGTAATGACGTACGAGAATGCAAAAAATTGTCATTACCTCTGATAGACTTAGTAGCCAAATCGACAATGATAGTTTGTCCAGAAGTTACGAGTTTTGTGAGGCGATGATTCGAAAAGAGAATAGAAGAAAAAGCGTGTCAGTGTTTGATTTGTGATTTGGCAGAAGGGGGACGTAATCGACGTTGTTCAGATGAACACGAGTGGACTTTGGAAAGGCGTCGTTCACAATAGAATTGGCCACTTCAAGTTCATAAACGTGGAGATACTGAACGAAAGAGTACCACGACGGGGTGAGTCTGAGAGAAGCAAGTGGGGACAGAGATACAGACAAAAGCCAGGCTCGGTTCAAGAGCTCTTGCAGAGAATGAATCTTCAGGTGAGTGACTGAGACAAATTGAGAGAGATTGAGATAAAGAGAGAGAGAGAGAGAGAGAGAGAGTGAGCGATGAAACGACGACGATACCTATACGCTGGTGGTTAGTCCACGAGCGTCAACCCCTCATTCGAGAGTTTCTTACTCAATCGTCATACCTTGGCCCTGAGGGCCCTTTTCATCTCCATCAACTTGAGATGTAAATCAAGCATTTGTTATTTCCACGCTAGTATTCCTCGTTCATTTAGCAGTTTGCTTACTTTCTGCATTCCTTAGCTCTCTCTCTCTCTCTCTCTCTCTCTCTCTCTCTCTCTCTTTCGCCACCTCTCTCCCTCTTTATCCCTTGAAAAAAGACTTTAATAAAATCGGTTCAATCCTGGCCTTCTAATAACACCCCAAAAGCCTCCCTTTGTTCTTCACTCATATGCATCTATTAACCTCCTTTTTTTCCATTCACTTTACAACCTCCATCACGTTAATTCACGTGCTTCCCCCCATTATCTATGCTAATTTATTCATTTAGGAGCACATACCAGTTTTCGTTCTCAACGGGTACGAGGATCTCGAGCTCTTCAGGGAACTCGAACCAGCGGATCTTGACTATCTACGAATTCATCAACCAGAACATCGAGCCAAAATACTCACCGCTGTACAACTCCTTCACGAACTCCAATGTGAGTATATTAAATGCTCCTTATTAATCACCTTCAACCCCAAATCCTAAATGATAAAAAAATGCGAAAAATTTGATTTTCTTTTTGTAGAAATTTTACGACGATCAGGAAGCTCGTTATTCAATAATTAACATTCATTAGTTCAATGCAGTCAAACGTAGGCTCACGAAAACTTTGCGAAAAGTTTTTCCTTGACCTCTCAAGTATTTAATGTCCGCAATATACTGGAACCACCAGAAACTTAATGAAGTTTTTCAATAAATATTTTTTAGATATTTTTGAAAAATCGTTGTCAAAAAAATGTTAATTTTTTTCATAAGCAGCTTCCTAATTGTCGTGCAATCTTTTAAGGAGGCTGGCTACATACGACAAAGTGATAAGAATTTAATAAAATTTGGTGATAATATTCTTCAGCATCAAATACGATGACGCAATATTTTTTCACTTTTTTGTCTACGTAGATGTCAAATAACTTTCAACGTCCTTAAATATTCTCCTTAACGCTTTACCCCGCTGTTGGGTTTCGTTTATTCCACATTTATTTGTAATTGTGGATAGATTCATAAAATCTGCGATTAATAAATCGGTTGATAAATCGTTTGTTGATTGAAATATTTGTACAAACAGCCGGAAGTGAGGGAGACTTGGCATCGAGTTCGGAGGGTGACGAGATGAGCCGATTGGCATTAACATCTGGTCAGACATCGGGTCACTGTTCACCATTCAGTAGACGACAATTTCCACGTGATTCTGGTTGCTACGACGCGCACAAAAATCCCGGGAGATCGCGTAATATTAGTCCAGAGATCGGTGGAAAACTGTCGCGGGAAAATAATCTTGATACAGTCATACCGGTTAAATGTCCGACGAGCTTGGAAACAAATGTGACGGAGAGCAAAGATGATTTTCATCGAAATATACCGATAAGTGGAGGCGGCGTGATCGGTGGTCATACGTTCGAAAAAAGTGGCCACCATGTACGAGGCAGCGCGGCAACCGGTAACGTAAGATTTATTGCGAAAAGAGGCAATTTAGTCGAATCGGTGGTTATTGGGGAAGAAGAGGCCAGTGGAATGCACAAGATTTCTGGCATCAACACGAAATATGGGATCGGTGGTTGTCCGGATCTTGGAATAGTCTGCGAAGGAAGCGGCGGTGGCGTTACCACTGCCGTCGGTCTTGGCCAGCGCGGATGTCTCAGCGAGAAATCCAGCGATTCTGGCGTAAGCTCGTCGAGTCTTAGCTCAGCCCCACCGCCCAGAGACAAAGGACTTGTTTCCGGCACATCGAGCCACCCCACTAATATCTCGGCCACCGGACTAACCCCTGCCACTTCCGCCTCATCAACCATCGCCGACTCACCAACCAAAAGTTTCGCCAATTTTTCACGAGCTCCACCAACTTGCCAACCAACCACCAGCGCCAAATCCTCCAATGACACCACCACTTATCCTTAAATTATCATCCCTCAATCAACATCGAAGCTCCACTCTTCGTATCTTTACCGTAGCAACTTAACGACAATTAAATCTGATGGAGTTGAAGTTCCCAACGTTGGAATCCAACGAAAAGTATTTAATTTCATCAATGATTTTTTGAATTTTCAAAATTATCCAAATTTTTCTAACTGACATAATTTTTGGGCCGCGAAAAGCGATCGTTTCATCATCAAAATTACATTCTGCATTTGAATAATAAGGTACCCACAAAAAATATATAATTTCGTTACATTCCAACGCCACAAACTTCAACGTCATGAAATTCGCAGCGTCGGAGTCCAAGGAAAAATATATAATTCGTTCACCATTTTTTAGATTTTTCGAATCGCCTCAATATTTCTTTGACATTCAATTTCCCATTTGAAAAAATTGGCCTAGATCGACTCTGAAGTCGAATATCGGATTATACATGAAGCTGAAGTTCGCAACGTTGGAATTCAAAATTAATATTGATTTTCAAAATTATTTACATTTTTCGAGCTCATATACTTTTTGGGTCGGGAAAATCGATCGTTTTTTCATCAAAATTACATTCTGCATTTGAATAATAAACATCGCCACAGAAGTAATAGAATTACGTTGCATTTTAACGCTGCAAACTTCAACGTCATGAAAATTCCACCGCTGGAGTTCAACGAAAAATATTATACCATTCACAATTTTTTTAATATTTTTAGAATCGCCGCAAAATTTCTTTGACATTTAATTTTTTATTTACAAAAATTTTCCTTGATCGGCGACACTGCAGTTTTATTATTGGCTCTGCTTTCAAAAAACATAATAAATTAACGAATTCCGTTGCATTTCAACGATCAAACTCAAACATCATAGCAACTTAAACCTTAGTACCTTATAGTGCAAGCACGCAGTTTAAAAGCATTGCAAAAAATAAATTCAACAGACACACAATAGCCGAGCGACTCGCTCCTAGTCCCGGTGCTTTCGAGAGTTTACATTTTTCCACTCTCGTTCTCTCCTCGCTCGGACTAAAACTCCACATGTACATTTTCACTCGTAGGCTAAGCAGAAAAACCTCAAATATTCATATGTGATACAATAACAACAAATATGCTTTTCAACCATTTTTCGTGCTTCGTACTTCCGTTCTTCGACTCGTCTTACAAAACCATTTGAAATCAGTTGCGTACGAACTGTCAATGGTCGCTCAGATTCAATTTTTTTTCACATCAAACAATACTCACAATTACATATTCGTCAACTAACGTTTCATCCCACAATTCCTGTCCATGTCTATTTTTTTCCACATCATCGATCAATTTTTATTTTTGTATTTTTTTTTCTTTTGACGCATCAACAGAGAACTTTTTTTTTTTTATAAAATCACTGAAAGGCCCTGAAACGAGCTACTGAGTTATCAATATCAGGCACACGAAAAATATTAATTAGAGTAATATTCTACGACCTGGCAATAAACTCGATTCCGGGGAAAAATAACAGCGACGATAATGGAGAATCATTTGAGTTCATGACCAATAGAAACGAAGGGAAGCTTGAATTTTATTTCTGTTTGAGAATCGTCATTTTCATTGATCCAATTTTCGTGTGTACACGCTCAACGTCCTTGACCCTAGGACGGTAACCTTTGTCTGATCTATTCCGGCAATCTCAGGTCATAAATGACCCGAATTTTGAAAAATGCATATCTCTGGTAAAATTTAACGAAAACAGTTCAACTTGGGCTCATTCTTTTCGTTTTTTAATGCAGGATCATGTGAGACTGGGGCAATTTTGCTTGGCGTCAAAAAATTAGTAAGAAACGCGGTAAAAAAATTTCAAAAGTGGGAAAATGAAGAGAGAAAGGGCGGGGGATTTAGAGTCGCCTGGGGTCGTTTTTTTTTTTTTTTTTTCTTTTTTTCATTTCGGAGTAAGCTTGGGTCAAAATGACCCCAATTTTGAAAAATTCATATCTCCCGTAAAATTTAACGGAATCGGTTCAACTTGGTCTCATTCTTTTCGTTCTTTGATGCAGAATCGCGTGAGCCTGAGCTGATTTCTCTTGAAGTTTGAAAATTAGTCGAAAATTCGGTAAAACGATGAAAAACGAGGGAGAAAGGGGGCGGGATTTAAAGTGGGGTCGTTTTGACCCCAGGTTACCGTTCCAGGGCCAGAATGACTGCGGCTGATCATCTCGAAAGTTGGCTAATTCAGGTTTTTCCAAGGGAACACAATTTTTAAATTATAGCTTTGATGTGTACAAAAGGAATAAATGTACATACGTCCATTGCGAAGAGCATTTCTTCGTATTGATCCCGAAAAACTGCCAACCAGCTCAAACCTTATTTCCACTTGAAAAAACTTTTAACAACGAGCGGTACCATTTTCATTTTGACACACTGGAAACATCGATTCGAAAATAAACCGAAATGTAAAAGAAAATTAAATGTTACGAACCTTCCGTTGATCTTAGCTCGGCGCATTGTTTAAGCGAAGCAGAAAAAAGTGGCTCGACATGCGATAAATTGTCGGGCTTTGTACATAAAGTAGGTAAAACATGTGATGTGATGATTTTTTATAATATTAAGCGAATTAATAAAAAAACAAAAAACAAAAAAAGCCTTCGTACCGGCTCAATTAAATTCGCTGTCCAAACGTGGACTTCCGACAATCTATTTGGGAATCGTTACTATTAACACAGCGTGTGTTTCGAGTGGTCAGTCTCATGCCGACGATTTGCTAACTGCGATTTTTCAGCCATTTGACGAAAAAAAGAAAAAAAAATAGTGAAAATCCCGCTCGGGCCAATTTTTTTTTTTTTCTAATCGATTTTTTTTTTTCTCCGAGCATAAGTTTTAATTGCGAAAATGAACCAATCCTCGAAGGAGGTAATGAATAAACAATTTCAATGCACAAAGCCAAGGCACGTCTGAAATTTTCCAAGTGTCAACTAAAACAACAACAACAAAAAAACAAGATTCCAGAATCTCATGAGCTTTTGATAAATTGCCTGATGAGTAATTTGGCTGAATGAGACTGACTCCTTATGAGCCATCATGATATCTCGCTCGTGTTCAATGCCGCGATCGCCGCACTGTAAATCTGTACATTAATAATTGTGTAAATGAGAAAACAAAGTGGTAAATGGGAAAAAAAAACGAAACATGTTGAAAGTTAAAGTATTGAAGTGAAAAGTGGAGAACCAAACGTCTACGCACAAAGGTTGGCATTTTCGTCTTCTGGAAAAATTCACGAAAAAAAAAACATTTTTTCACTAAGTTTCGAACAAATTTGCCAGGAAAAAAATGACAGACAGCTGGACACAATAATAATGGATAATCGAGCACGAAACAACTTTTCCCTGATGGCCTGTCATGCCAATCTTTGGTCGACTCAGTCGTGTAAACATAATTTTGAAAAATGGCCCCTCGGAGAATTAAAAATGTTTTCTATCGGTCGAAAAAAATGTTTGCCAAAATTCGAGTCTACCCAAGAATCCGTAACCGAATAAAAAAGAACAGTAGTGAATTGTGACGAAATTATTTGAATGGAGCGATTGAAAGAAAATAAAAGTTGTTGGAGGATAAAGGACACGACGATTAATAATCGCCCCGTAAGGGGGCTCGGATTATACGAGAATAAAGAAATATGAATCAAGTACAAGAATGTTGGATCTTGTGTAAATTCTCTGTATAGGTAAAGCAATAAAGGAGGAATAGAGACGAAAAATGAAGAAAAATTAGTTATCGATAGCGAGAGTGACGGTTAAGCGATATAAATAAATGGATACGTTTGGGGCTCGCTGGTTGTACATACTAAAGAGGTAATTAAGGGGATGTAAAGATGAGAGAGCGAGGAAAAACGGAGAAGTTGTGAAAATTGGTCTTTTCACGAGAATCTTAACAGAGGAGAAAATAATAAAATGAAATATAATGAAAAAATGAATAAAAACGGAAAAAAAAACATTTATATATATTTCCATTACTTCACGTTGCATGTTCACATTTTCCATCATTATCTACGTACGTAGAAAATTTAGCGAAACATGCTTATGACGAAATTTCCCTTTGAATTGATAGAAAAAATGAAAATAATAAAAATGCGACGAAATAAAATAGTACGAAGCGAGAGGAATGAAAGGAATAATAGTATTTAAAGAAAAATAATAAGCTACGACGCGAATGAGGCCGAAACGAGTGCGAAAAAGAGTCGGAGAGAGTGATAATATTGGCCGTTGCTATGACATAGTTTATCCGTTCCATCGACATTAATATTAAGTGTTTAGCGACGAGATAACGTGTTAATTAGTTACAAGTTTATGGGAATAACATAAAACAATACAAAAGCAGATGAAACAATGAGACAAAATAAAAAGATTTAAATAAATAGACACGATAGTGATTTAATTAGCTCGAACAGTTATTATTCGCAAATTCGACGTTTAATTAAAGTTTATTTGTACGGTATAGTGTCCGGACGAAAAACCATGATTGTCGTTAAGCTCGTTCAACAATAACGACGAATATGTATCGTCGGCATCGATGTACATAGCCTCGAAAAGTGCGCTAATGTCGATTGACGAATTAAATCAAAGAACAATAACGAATTCTTGTGAAAAATAATACAAATGTTTTCTATTTAGAAATCAATACACAAGATAAATAAGCGACACGCTTTTATTATCAACACACAAACGGATTAACAGAGGTTTCTAGTCCATTATCACCGAACGATTGAATTAATATAAAAACAAATTAATTCAATAAATACTTATTGAGGAAAACAAAGGTTTTTAAATCACCAGATTTATATGTAAATAAACAGCTTTGAAATGGGATTTAACGCGCATATTCCAGCGCATCCCTATCATGTTTACGCTCATACGCTAAACAATTTTTTATATAAACTTGAATTTTTTGTATTTATTGATTCATTGCGGGGCTAATGGTCACTATTATTTTCATTTTCATATCTTTAGTCAATTATTATTATCATCATCGTCATTACCATCATCCATCATCGTATTATTATTCTCTCATTATTATTAACTTTTTCATATTGTTTTAACGATAAATGTTAATTTATTGACTGTGGATCGATAGAAATAAAAAGAACGAAAGAATCAAAGCAGTGCCGACGCTTTTCTTTATTTACTCTTTGTTCCCCGATGCCCCTCCTGACCCTATTATTTCCTGCGCCCATCCCAATCGATTCAGCTTTGATAGCCACTCGGAAAAATCCATTCACATTGCCAAGTGATAGTGCAAACTTAAATCTTTCGTTCCAAATAAAAATTCACGTCAAAATAGCGCGATAACACTGACTGATGACTGCTCGTTTAAAGGTAAACGTGGGAAAGAGCAAACCTTGGCAACTTCTCGCATTTTTTGTTATTTTATTAGCCTGGGACTGCTCGAACGTAAGTACGTCTTTTCATTCAAATTTTACTCATAAAAAATCCGGGTCCTCTATAATTCGAGGACGATACATGGCGACGATCAATTCTTGAATTTTTGTTCTCAGTTTTTCTTACATACAAAATGGCTTGGGAGCCTGAGTTCATGGAAAAAAGTTGTTGATAATTGACTGAAGAACAACATACTTTAAATTCAAGATCGTCCGAGGCAATATGTATTTGTTATATAATAAACAAAATTTCGAACAAATTTTAGGACCGATTTATGAAAAAAAAAAAAAATACTCGAGGACTCTTCGATGTTACACAAAAGCGTATGCAAGGTTTTAAGGAGCTTCACCGTTCAGAAATCTAAATATTTAATGTTGACAATTGTAACTTTTAACACGTGATCTTATGAGGAAGTACTGAAAATTGTGATTTTTATAAATAAATATCTCGACTTCTACATGGTGCAGCCTCTTAAAATTGCGTGAGCTATTAGATATCACTATTCTCTTCACGTAGTGCAAATTTGAAGAAATTCTATCGATGGAAATTGTTGTATACAACGTCATTAAGCTTGAAGAGTTCTCCATGAGAATTATTCTGAGAAGTTTTCTTCCGTAGGGGTCTATAACACCGTTCAACTATTTAGAGTTAATAGAAACACGCCACAGTTACTTAAATGATCAATTGATACAATTTGTATTTAATCGATATTCTCCTAACTTTACGTCTAATATAACAAGTTCTGGGCACGAAACACTGGACCGTAAAAGTCTCGTCATTCTGACGACGTAGCTATGGCAGTTTGGAAATTTAGCATCAATGTTGATGGTAGACTCTCTGGTGATATTGTAGTTAGCCAGGTTTTCAAGTAAGGAAACTCGTCACTCCTAATAACCCCCCGGAAATACACAAATAGAGCAAGTGAGCGAGAGCGAAAGTGGTGGAGAAAGAGGAGAGAAGGACGAGTAGGACTTGTGCAGTGGGGAGATGAGAATACAGGAAGAAGATGCGGAAGAGAGAACGATTCTCTTCCTTGGAGCTCTCCCCATTTCGGTGTACCCGCGTTGTTGCATCAACTAATTGGTCTCTCAAAGGCACAGAATGCATGGCAAGTTCGACAACTAACCACGACAGCTCTTGTTAAACAACGATTGTTCAACTTACTGCTACACATACAGCCCTCCCTATTGGCCTCAGCACCAACGAGATCGCAACTAATAATTAATCGAGTTTTGGAAAATTCGCAGGACCATTCGGAAGTCTCGGGGTCCCACGATCCATCGCTATTCTCACCCAACGAAAAATTTCTCATTATCATACTTTGTGCGATCGTTAAATATGAAGAAGGAGCAGGTTTCAAGAAATAGATAGTTTCTCCCAGTCCGGGTATACAGGTCGCAAGTGCTTTTAAAATGCACTTTTGACCTGCATTTTCAATGCTCTTAATAATAAATAAATAATGTTGCCATATTTTGTCTTTTTTTACGTATTTCTCCTTGATACGTTGAGAGCTATTGTCCAAATAATTTGAAGTTGATAATTTCGTAATAATTGGCAGAGCTTTATTTTGTCGAATTTTCGATTTATTTTTTCACAGGATTTTGATACTTCTTTAGTTGTCGAGTGTATCAAATGTTCTAGCCCAAGAACGGTGACCTGGGGTCAAAAACAACCTTAGGCGACTTTGAATGCTGCGCCCTTTTTCCCTTCGATTTCCTGTTTTTTATCGTTTTATGGTATTTTTCACGAGTTTTTTTGGTTCGAGTCGAATTGCTCCTAATTCACATGTCTCTGCATTAAAAAACGAAAAGAATGAGCCCACGTTGAACACTTTTCGTTCAATTTTACCGGAGATATGAATTTTTCAAAATTGGGGTCATTTATGACTCGAACAAAAATAAGGCTACCGTTCTAGGGTTAATCTGTAATCGTAATCCTCATTCGCGACCATATAGTCTTGAAAACTTGTAGCCATGCCGTTCGTTAGTTCCGGGAATAAGGTGACCCATTAATATCTCTGTTGAAGGGAAAACAGACGAAGAAAGTAGCAGCGAGATAGGTTCATGGAGCATATTGCTTGTCTCACTATGTGCTCAGAGTGATGTAGTAAAATGTCAAGAAACATGGAATGTTTGGAAGCGTAATTCAGCACGGACGCAAGCTCCGCTTCTTCTCCCTCTCTCTCCTTCTCTCTGTCTCTCTCATACTGCTCTTCGAAGTAAAGCTCAAAACACTTTGTAAACCTGCACTACTGTTTTAGTTTTCCGTTTGTTTGCCGGCACTCTGGAAACTCACGACTTCATTTTCCTTCCTCACTAACAATGAGAATACCATTTTGCAATGAAGCTTTTACGAAGCTCGCGTGCACATAATGTGACGTGCTGTAAATAAACCTTCAATATTCACGAGTCATGTAAAATTACGTTTCACGAATCGATTCAATTTAAATTCAAAATGAACAAATAAAATCAAAAATTTAATGAATAAGTGAAATTTAAAATTTAATTAATAAATTCTACATCGAATAAAGAAATAAAAATTTTAATTCAATAATAAATGAAATTCTAAACTTAATAAAAAAAATGAAATTCTAAATTTAATAAATAAATAAAATTCTAAATTAAATGAAAAAATTAAATTCATAATTTGATGAATAAATAGAATAAAAAATTTAATAAGTGAATAAAATTGAAAATTTCATAAATAAATAAAATCCCAAATTAAATAAAATAAAACCACAAAAAATGAAGTGACTGAGAATTTTAATCTTATCGGTCGGTGCTGAATTTATTTCAACGATTGACGGAAAAAACTCGGGTTTCGCGATCAGAATTCGGGGCGTTACATGTACCCGATGAAAAAATAGCGAAACATATTTTCCATTTGCATCAGTGCGTATTGTATAATTGTACCAGAACGAGGGCAGCGTGCCGGATTTTGTCTATCTATTTTTGATGCCCTTTTTCCACTCGGAAATAAAGACTTTGGCTCAAAGTTTGAAAAATGTAAACGTTCCTATTTATTTTTAGGAAAAGAAAGAAATGTTTTCGGTGTATCGAGACGACACTATTTTAAGTAACTATAACGGAGCATATATCATGAGACTTTTTCGCATTAAACTTGTACAGTATTATCGTGAATTGGAGAGTATCATCTTGCAGATGATAAATCAGAAAGATAGACCGCACGGGGGCAGTTTTCTCGCGAATCGAGGAATTTCACGTCGCGTAGGAGGGAAGCGAGAGTTTTCGGGGTGATTTATCGACGGAGCAAAGTACACGGAGAGAGGCCTCTTGCAGCATCCAAGAATTGTACGTGACTACTCGCTCGAATTTAATGTCTACATATATATCTATATATCTCTATATATAATATATAAACATAATTCTTGTGAAATACTGGGAGAATAGTCGCGATTATGAGGCGAATGAAAAAAAAAAAGTGACAAGAAAATGTAGAAATTCATTTTGGAGCGGAAAGTTTTATTTTTCCGATTTTCATGGCTTCATATCGATATCACGTATAATACCGAGGCTGTGTAAATGTTGCAATTCGACTAGCGGTGTGGCGGAATGAGGAAGATGGAAAGGGAGAGGATATAGAGAAGAGGTTTTCGCATCGTGAGGCTATCAAGCCCGCACGGAGACCGTTAATCACGTCGGAAAAGAGGAGGAGGCACGAGGAGAGAGAGAAAGCACATCGTTGTGTGTATATACAGGGTGGTTTACGATGGATGGCCCCACTCGTAACTCAACTTCCCGACTATCCTCCGATTCAAAAAATCCATTTTTTTCACTCGATCCCGTTAATAACGAAAATTTATTTTCGCCACAGACAACCATTTTCATTTTCTACAAAAACGACTTAGACCTCATTTTTGGGATTTTAATGTATTAATAACGAAGGGGAGTAAACATTTTATTGTGCAAGCGTTTGACTATGGGACTCCCTGAAATCTGGAGAACATTCGATATCTCAAGAAGTCGGTCCAAGTTCAACAAAAGCTTCAATTTTATCCGATGCCCACTTTGGTAAATATTCACAAGTGGTTCTTTCAGGGAAAATGGGCCCAAATTTTATTTTTTCATTTATTTTCATATAAAATTATATTATTCACTAATAATAATGCTTAAAAAAAAATGTCGGCCTGTTTTTGACAAAAGGATGACTTGTGAATATTTGACCCAACTTTTAATGGCGTCGCGTTGATAAGAATGAAATAAAATTCGGTGATAATTTTTTTTAGCCTCGAATACGATGACACAAATTTTTTTCTATTTTTTCTCTACATAGTTGTCGAATAATTCGAGTTTACAATATGCGAAAGATATACCTACATATGTCTGAATCCTATGGTTATACATGTAACTCTGGTGTTCAATTACTCGAAAACTATGTGGAAAAAAAATGTTGAAAAAAAGTGTGGTCAACAAATTTCATCAAATTGTAATGATTTCGAGTTTTCCCATGCTCTTGACATGGCAACATTATTGTGTGTAGCCACTCTCCTTAAAAAGGAAATTCGATGAAAAAATGACATCAGATTTTTTCTAGCGCCGTTAAGTCCTAGGGTCAAGTTGCGATGGGGACGAACTTGAGTAATGGGACACCCTGTGTATGAATTCATAAGGGCAAAGAGTTCCGAAGGTAGGTAGAGCGGTCTGTGGATGGTCCGGAGGGGACGCCACCATAAATTCGCAAGATTCGCTGCGTTTCATACGGCAACGAGCGGCAGGAACCCTCGAAATCTAATTTATTTTGCCGCAGCGCGGGCTCGTTGAATGCGAAATCCGAAAAAGTTGCGGAAACATTAAAATTCGAGTGTAACTTTATCGCGCGTCTATTGGTCAAGGATCTTACGAGGTCCTAAGAAATATTCGTCGCATTAAATGTCCAAGAAAAAAACAAAGCTAAGACGACCGATTCTGGTAAAAAGGTCATAGGAAAAGCATCGCCCAAGATCTCTGCAATAGAGAAAAAAAACCAGAATCTCTATTACACTCGCACGGTAACTTTACCATTGTGACGATAAGTGACCGTGGAAATCGAAATGGTTTTTGCAAATCATTGACGAACATTTGTCATTGCATAAATGACAACGCGGTTGAACTGGCGTCAGTCTCGATTAGCGATGTAAAATGACCGTCATTTTTCCTAACGCTATTTTTACGGTAATTTGACGTCATTTTCTGTTTGAATAACCTTTTATATAAATAGACGGTAATTTTCAAGCTCGGTCATGTGACCGTCAAATGACCCGCAACATCTAATTAGTTCTAAAATGACCGTGATTTTTGGTCATTATTTCTGACGTCCAGGTGGCGCTTGAAATTGTAAAATACAAGCATTGGTTATTTATGACAGAGTTGGACATTTTCCTGGCGGTAATTTGACCGTCATATAACCGTTTTCTGACCGGTCACAATTTCAGTTTAAATCACTAGTCTCGATCATGGTGCATCTAACAAGAAAGCCCGGCGAAGGGAAAAAATATATACGAAGGTTGAGAATACATCTTCGCATGGGAAAACAGAATTCTCAACACTTTTTATGATCCCTTGGAAAGAGGAGGATGGATGAATCAAGAGTGAAGAATATAATGAGAGCCGGGCCAAAGTGATGAATAAGGGTGGGGGGCTAAATATTGAGCTATGCTTCTCAATGTATATCTGTATATATAAATTTGTACGTCTTATTTCTTAAGGTTTATGTTTATATATCTATATTAGGTGCGGCGTGAAGAAGTTGAAGCTTAACTCATGGTCCAATGGAATCAGAGTCTCGGTACGAGAGAGCAGCAAAGAAAGAGTTGAAGAAGCACCTCCAGCGATCCACGAGCAGAAGCTCGAAAAATTGCCGTCGTTTCGTCCAAGTCTCGTCGGATTATTTTTCTACCGAAATGGCAAGCAAGGGTGAGAGTCTGAGCGCGAGAGAGAGAGAGCGAGAGAGAGAGGGGAGAAGGCGGAGGAGGGTGCGCGGAGATTCGAGCGTTTTTTCTTCCGTTATACGGAACAGAGATCGCAGCGAGCCCCGAAGATTAAGTTCGCGTCGAGGAAGCTCCAAAGGGACTTGCGCTTATCGCTATCGCACTCGAGTCCGAGCATTTGGGGATTTTTTCCCCTATTTTTCAGTGTTACACAGGGAGCAATTCAGCGTGTACAGAATATATGCTACGTGCCTTGCCTTTC
Organism: Campopleginae sp. 14b; assembly: GCA_030522525.1. Classification (NCBI taxonomy): domain Eukaryota; kingdom Metazoa; phylum Arthropoda; class Insecta; order Hymenoptera; family Ichneumonidae; species Campopleginae sp. 14b. The sequence goes on from JAPYYS010001372.1 coordinate 15,269, forward strand.
ATTCCTACAAGACACCCCGATCTTGGCGAATATTCCACCAAACCTTACCATGTATAATAACTTTCTTCCCCACTTCTATGTAATATAAAGCATTGCACCAAGAATTTATACACCTCACAGCTATCGCCAAGTTCCACACGGATTTTCATTCATCAAATAACTTGTGTCATACGTATATCATTTTATCAACGACTCTCTACGCCTCAATTCCAGCCACAAATTTTCCCTGTATCGGAATAGATACGAAAAAATATATATATCGTAGCTCATCCAGCAAACGTTGTGTGGCCATTTTAATTATTTCAAATGAACTCTAGTGAAAAAAAAAAATACAGGCAAAATAAATTTTTTTTAAATAGAAAAAAATTGTCTCGGAAATTTTCTTTTAAAGAATTCTTATAAAAAAAAAGAAAAAAAATGTCTCGATAGGAACACCCAAATCCCTTGGGGGTTAGATATATACTTTACGACCTGTTCTCATACCTACCGAATATAGATAAAAATATTTCATAAAAATCGGTAGAATCGTTTCGGAGGAGTGCGACCACCAACACCGTGACACAAGATTTTTATGTACATAGATTGAATGAATTCTAGTGAAAAAATGGAGACAAAATTGTTATTAAAAAAAACTAGAAAAAAATTATTTCGAAAAAATAGAAAAAATTCTTGTGAAAAAAATAAGACAAAAAAATTCTGGATATAGGGACAGCCTGATCACTCAGCAATGTGAAATATACTTTACGACTTATTTTCATCCCTACCGAATATACATGAAAAATTTCATAAAAATGGGTCGAATCGTTTCGGGGAAGTGCGACCACGAACACTGTGACACGAGATTTTATACAGATTTTTCCGATACCGTGAACCGGCGTGGTTGTATGCTGGGAATTTCTATTTTGCATCTCAAACTCTTGGACGAAATTTAGCATATTCTTTCCTTCCATGCCATCGATGGTTTTGCGCGTATTTTTTGAATTTTTATCGGCCCTGTGTATGGCTTTGCTAATGCCATAACTTTCACCCTTACTTCTCTGCCAACTCACTAGCTTTTGTGTTGGTAAAAGACTCTCCATCCAAGATGTTGCCCCCACAACTAATATTCCATAAGGCAACACTGCATGTCATTTGCACAAGGAGAGTGTGGAAAAGACGACCGATACAGGCAGCTATATTTTGAGCAACTTTCAGTTGGTTAGCATAATCGGAAACTCTCGGAAAAACTGCCTCCCAAAAAGTTTCGTCTCCCGCGAGACTGCTCAATTCGGAAGATTGCCAGATCGTAAGGAGATTCGAGACTTTTTACTAAGTTTTCTTGGACCGACCATCCTTTTTTTTCTAATGTGTGTAAATCACAAAAATACTGACCGATATCTCAGTTACGTACACCCGAATGAGTATTCCACTTTTTGCCTTCAGTCGTGTTGAGTAGACAGTCTCAAACCTTTCGAAAAAAAAATTGGTAAAAATTAATAAACAATTTTTCGAATAACTCAAATTTTCCTAAAATTAAAAAAATCAGAAAATTCAAACCGTTCAATCAATATTCTCCAAATTCAATACCAACCTTCCTGTTGTGATACTCTGTTCATAAAAAAAAAGTTAGTAATAAATCTGAAAATTTGTGAAAATTAGAGCGATTACTCTTTTTTTTGGAAACTTCAAAATGCCGTAGAATTCGTATTTTTCTGGCGATTCCGACGAAATTCTCAGAGAACGAAGAGCTTGTGCGCATTAACGACTGTGCGAAATGGGAGCCCTGTAGCTCGAACCGTTCTCGAGTTATGAACGTTTGAATTTTACAGTGCCAGAACATAGACACGCACACAAATCCGGACATTTTTTGTGGATATGATTTTTTTGGTTTGTTTTGGACATTTCGAGCACATTGACATTGAAAACTGGGAAAACAGAAATTTCACAGTCACGTAGCTTCTTCTGTGAGGAAGCGATATCGAGGTAAGAGTGAAAAGCATCGAAGATTATACCCGATGGTGAAAAAATATGGTATATAGGCGCGAGCGAGAATGGAGGAGACATGAAATATCGTCAGGCGAAGCTCGCCCGATGAGTCTAATTAAAACGCGCCTGGCGGCGTGAAATTTAAACTTGAAATTCAAGAGGCTCGTCTCCGGGATTTCCTACCGACCAAACAACCCTCGTATCATTCCGACTCTTTTTCTGTCTGTCTCTTTCAGGTGAGCCCTTAGAGTTTGCTCTACCGCTACGATCCCCTTGCGCACCTGCTTTGCTCCCGAAAGCCGGACATTTTTTTTCTTCTTTTCTTTCATTTTCGGGCAATGAGTGAAGACTTGAGTGGCAAAACCGCACGGTGAGTATCCATGACTTGTCGTCGAATACATGAGCGCAATTATGACAAAAAAGTAAATTCATCGTGACGCGGAGAGGAACGAAAAATACGGTACGGAAAAGAGGAGAAATATCATCGAAGCAGACATAAAAGGGTGTATGCGGACGTGACACACTCGTCTCCCCTCTTTGAATTTCTTATTTTTCAATTATTATGTTCTAAATATCGGGTCAACAAAAATGAAGTAGCAATAAAAAAATCGCAAAGTTAAATAACGAACATGGAAATTATTCCATCCTTGTTATATAAAATTTATTAATTAATTATTATTAATAATTAATTCATCGTTATTAATTATATTATAATTTTATTAATCATCGTAATGTTAATTAAATAATTATAATGTTATAATAATTATATAATATTATCCCGTAGACACCACACTGGTGCAAGTTTACACCGACAAAAATTTCAAGTGTAACAGGTTTTTAAAATTTCTTTCTCCAATTTGGCCATTTTTCGTTAATAAAATTCAATTTCCCAATTTTCAAAAGCATTGCTATCGATTCCTCAGGTTATTTCACCCCTAAAAAGTATAGTTCCAAGATTAATTTCATGCATTCATGGAAGGAATACAAAGTTTTGAAAAGTCGAAGTGCAAATTTGCACTAGCGTGGTGAGTGCGTGACCTCAAAGCGAGTGGGGTGTCTACAGGTTATTATAATAACTATAATATAGTTCTGATAATTATAATATTATTATATTATTATAATATAATAATAACTTAATTAATTATTAATTTATTTATCTGGATATTAACCCAGAGGTGAAAGAATAGCAGGGAGTCTGCTGACGTCACATATATTATTGAAAACGTGCATGAAGCTATGATTACTGAAGTTTCGAGTCCTCAAACGTCATACTGCATACGAAAAGTCAAGGGTCGTTCTTTCCTGTCCTCCCAATGCTGATTTCGTAATGCGATATTTCCGGTTCACGATTGTATGCGAAATGTTATGTAAAAAAAAAAAAAAAAAAAACAACCGCCTGTTGTTCCGTTTTTCATCCTCAAATGTCGATCTTTTTATTTGTAACCCTCAACGTGATTTTTGCCAACTCCCTGACTTTGCTGTAATTGTACTCCTGGATTTTACCAAGTCTTTTGCAATCCTCACCGCGTTTACGTGCATGGCCTTGATATGCATTAATATATATATATATGTATATATACAAGCGCAAACACATCCGGGCGTAATTATTAATTCCTGCTCAACAAAAGGGCGCGATCCCGTCGTTTCGTGCATCGGAATTTTTTGGGTATACGACTTTTGGTTATTCAATTGATATGAATACTTTGGCCATGTTGAGAAACGCGTAAAATCCGAATATTTCCACTTGAGAAAGGTACTTGGTGGTTGCCAGAAAAAAAGTGGACTGAAAAAATTCCGGAACAACCATGCTAATTAAGCAACGGAGTTGATGTGAATTTCGCATTTTCGTGACCTCTGAGCCTCTCACGTGGTGCATTTACACCCGTCAAATTTTCGTCTCCCGTTTACTCTCGTTCGTAAAAATCCAACGCTCATCATATTACACGCCAGTGCTTACTGCATCGCTACCAACGAGAGAACACATTGTCATGACCTATTGGAGCAAAATGGATGACGAGATGCGGTTCCGAATTACAGGAAACGTTTGCAACACCGTCAAACGCAGCGAGAAACCACACGATTATCTTGTCACATTTCGTGAATTTCCTAACACATACCACAGTCCTGGCGAATCCCCTCCACCAGGAAAAAGCCTAGACAAATAATTGTTTTCATAAATCTTTTGATTCAATCAAAACGTCAATGTGGTTAAGTGAACAATTTCTTTTCGCCGAGACTCTACCGAATCTCGAAGATAAAAAAGTGAAAAACCGAAAGTTGACAGGCTAACTTCACGGCAGTAATAGAAACTTGTCGCTTTTGTCATCGATGATCGAATTTCATGAAAATCGGTCTTGATGGGCATTTAAGAGCGCTTTGATTTGATGACGCTGTCAAATGTACTTGTCCCGAGTACCTCTACCTGGTACACATCTATCAGAGACCGAAGAAAATTCAGGAACCTAATTTGGTCTTAAAATTGAGAAGAAAAAAAAAAATAAAAAATTCTGTTCCTTTTTAATTTCCTGGAACTTACAATTCGATGGATCAAGAACTTTTTCTGGACATTTTTGAATGTGACTTCAAATTCTAGTCGAAAAAGCATTTATGGGAAATAGAATGTCCTGAAGTACAGGAGCGTGGAGTAAAACTCTGGTAAAATCGACTGAAGGAAAATCCAAGTCACTTCTAATAACAGATACAAGGCCAATGACTGGAAAATAGCACGAGTCTCGAGAGAGGAGCTAGAAAGAGAAACTGTATGGGCAGAGAGATGGGAACGATGCACTCCTCGCTTTGCTTTAGTCTCGCGTCGAAACAATTCTACCACTTTGAACCACATTGGAATTAAAGCGGTAATCCCAAGTACTCTTGGGTATTCTTAAAGCTTCACTTCTCTTCGGTGTTCTCGCAAAGCTCCATGTATGCTTCACTCGATTCGGAGTATTTTTCAATACAGTGTCTAACTTCCACCGTACTAATGGAGCCGAGAATTGATGTTTCCGGCGTCGCCAATGCTGGAAGAATTTCTGTTGAGGTGACTATTCCAAAATCACAGAAAAACAATTAGAACGCAACAAACTTTCGGCCATACAAAAATATCAAATATCACACATCGCGAATTAATAAAGAATCCCCAAGGCAATACAGATTCATGAAAGTGTCTGCAGCAGATGGAAAATGGAGATGTGAAA
>JAPYYS010001373.1:0-53904 GCA_030522525.1 Campopleginae sp. 14b
TGAATGATGAATGATAAATAATAAAAAATAAATAATAATTAATAATTAATAATAAAGAAATCACCCCAATTTTGAAAAATTCTTATCTTTGCGAAAAATTTATCGAAAAGCGTTCAATTTAGGCTCATTCTTTTCATTTTTTAATGCAGAATCACGTGAGCCTGGGGCAATTTTTCTTGGAGTCGAGGAATTGGTAAAAAATTCAGTGAAACAATAAAAAACGGGAGAACGAAGGGAGGAAGGGCGCGTGGGGTCGTTCTTGACCCCGGTTAACCGTTCTAGGGTTAATAATTCATACCATGCTTGGAGAAGACGAAGAAGATGTGAACCAAACAATGGTGTTGTCTCTCGACAAATACCCGAGCAGCTCAGCCATTAGTTTTTATATAAATGTTTGCAACGACACACGTGCAGTATGACTGAGTAAACGTTAGCATGGCTGGCTTGCTCGCGCTTTTTATTTGGTCCAACTAGGAGGATGTATCTTCTTTTATTATTCAAGTTTGAAAGTAACTCGTGGCGCAGCGACAAATACGGAGCTCAATTCCGTAGAGTGGGCTTGCGTTTATATGCGAAAAATTGTATCGTAAAAAGGGTCCGTATATGTAAGAAATAGTAAGAGAGAGAGAGAGAGAGAGAGAGTGAGAGAGAGGGAGAAAAAAAGGTTAAAAATAAAGACGGCGAGCGAAAAAGGGAAGAGGGATGAAACAAACCTTTTTTATTGCTTTACGTCAGCCTGGGAGCGTGACCGTAAAAGCTCAACAGACTATTGTAGCCTAAAACCGATATCTCTATACATGAATAATACAAGAGTCATACGTACATACATAGACAGAAGGAAAAGCGTCGACCTGAGACCATCGACTGCACTATCACATGAAGCTTTCATTCTTTCGTATCCGACAAATGTATATGTGTGCTGGCTGCTCATATACATACGTGCCTGTGGTTCTATATCAACGAGCATCTCAAGCAGTAGCTCGTCGTAAAAACGAGTGCAACTTGGGAGGGGTTATCCAGAAAAGAGTAAGAAAAGCTGTTTCTTTTTACGAAAATTCTTATTCGTTGATGCTGCAAATTCGGAGATCAACGTTCCACTCTAATATTCTTTATGGTGACCATATACTCCGACGCGACTTGAGACTTTTATCATAACATTTTTCTCATGCTCTATTAACTTTCGTTCTGTTTTAGCGCTTGTGAGCGAAACGCCTCGATGTTTGCTTGCTTTGTTCTTTCGATACGATTATTATTGTTGACCGAGTGTGCAGACACGAAGAATGTGAACATTCCCGAGCGCATCGGACCTGCTCAATTTCGACGAACTACTTCCCCAAGTCGAAAATTATAAAATTGTTGCTGTTTTTTATTTATTTTTTAATTATAAAATAATAAGAATCTGTAGCGAGTGAAAAAAATGAAGAGTTCTTGGAAAATATTTTTCCTCCATGCAGCTCAATCTTAGTTTCTCATTTTTTATCAAAGCTGAGGTGAAAGCTTTGACGATTCCATCTCCTACGGGCCTGCCAGGAACCAGTTAATCCTGCACACCCAGTGAAAAGAAAAATAGCCCCATCCGTCATCGGGGAGCATGGCCCAATTTCATCCTGGCTATCTCTCGTCAACTCATAAATATATCTACACCCTTATGTATACGTACATATACCTATGTCTAGGTATATATACGTTGTATATATATTATGGCCCATGCCCAGGATAGGGGCCAAAAATTACCGAGACAAAGTTTTATGTACAAGAGTGTCTGGGTTCTCTGCAGTCGTTGCGATGGCTTACTAGCTCTGCGGTACGAAACCGAGTGAAGGAACATCACCGTATCGAGGGGAACATCGATTCAAAAGTTTAGACGAATATCTGTGTAGAAATAGAGAAGTATCTTGGTTTTCGGGCAACTTTTGATCGTCCACGAGACAAACAAACTCTATATTTTTCTTTCTCCCTGCTTTCTGGCTCGATGAATAGGACCACTTCTGCATAGAGGTGCCGGTCTCGGATTCGACCCCGCGCGCGCGGAGTCGACGGATCTCTCGGTTAGAGAATTGGGCGATTTTTTAAAGTGGGTCAATTTGAATGGGTGAAATTTTCCGAAGGTCCGGCTATGTGAAAATGGAAGAATAAACGAGAGCTCTATTTTGTAGCGATCGGGAGGACCCGGAGCGCAGTTTACGGAGTTAAATACACTGAAAGGAAAATTTTGTTGGAAAAGATGGATATTTTGTTCGAAACGTTTTCTTTTTTTTTTTAAATCTCAAAAATTTTGTCATTGCAGCAAAAAATGTTGAAAAAACTTTCTTAGGAATGTAAATCTTCGTCATCCCAATCGTACATTTTGTTAGCAGTTCCGTTAGGAATGAAAAATATTATCGAAATAACGAAAATTTTGAAATTATGAAAAAATATTGAATTTTTTGTATTTAACAAAATATTGACATTTTTTTACGAATTTTCATTTTCAGCGTGAAGTTTCGACAAAAATGATGCGTCGTTCGGTCCTCGAGCAAGGATCCCTCGCCCTCCAACATTCGGAAACTTAAGACTTTTACAGTTCTTGGAGGAATTTTCCTATTTGACGTCAACCCAGAATTTTTTTTTCTCACATTGGAGGAGGAAGATCGTAGACAAGGAATGAATGCAGAGTTAGCGAAAAAAAAAAGGAATGTTTGTTACTAAGGAACATAATAGGGATTTGGGGAGTGTGGGAGAATAAGAAAAGTGGGGTTTTCCCATGGGCTCGGTAGATATGGCAATCCGGTTCATCCGAAAGAGCCAACAAAGCTGCTGGACAAGAGAGATTGAGAATAAGTGAGTGCTGGGCAAGTAGCAACGCCTTTCTCAGTGGCACGTTACCGGTCCATCTGGTCTCTTTTGCACGAGCTTGCAGCGCGTTTTTACACATATATTTCTGACTGTATATGTTCACATTGAGGAGACCAAGTTGAAAGGACTTATTGGAAAAGTAGAAGCACTTATTTGGCACCCTTCAGATTTTGTACGTGTTCATTGAGTGTGCACCAACAAAAGGCCACGACACAAATGTTTTTTCCATGTTAACGCATGCCAGTTGCGTCCTTTAACTTTGCTGGCAATCGATATTTATTCGAGAAGCAAGCAACCTGCCTTCCTATGGTATAAATACGTCCCAAGGGATAGCCCTGTGCTCCGTTCGGGAATACTTACTCAGCTCGAACTCGCGAAAAGCGTGGGCAAATCTTCCGAGAGCTTGCCTCGCACTTTCTACTTTGACATAAACATATATATAACTTTAGTACTATACGATCGAACACATGCGTCTTGCCAATCCGTTTTCCCTCCTGCTACGTCAACAATGTACCACCTCTGAATATAAACGAATTATTTATAAAGCACATGAAACACTTTTCGAAAACATCCACTGAATTAAATTTAAAAAACTATCGTCGTAATGCACTAAAATTCATTTATTACAGTTTTATATTATTAGGAGAGTGACTAGACACAACGATGTTGGCATGATAATACCATGGGAAAATTCGAAATGATTAGAATTTGGTAAAATTTGATGAGCAAACTTTTTAGTAGTAAATATTAATATACAATTTTTTTAAGATTTTTCTCCCACATAGTTTTCGAGTAATCGGAGCCTCGAGTTTACATGCATACGCAAAGGATTCCGATATATATATATAGGTATATCCTTTGCATATTGTAAAAAAAAATTATTCGCTAACTATGTAGACGAAAAATATAGCCAACCTTCTTGAAAGCATAAGAAAATTTGAAATTATTGGAATTTAATGAAATTTGACTGTTTCGAAAAATATATCGACTCGAAAAATGTGGATAATTTAAAAAAAATTAAAATCGTCAATAAATATCAATATTTTTCGTTATCTCCCAACGTTGCGAACTTCGGAATCATTATATTCAGATGTAATTAATATTGAAAGTCAATGGACCTTCTGGTTTGGTTTGGAAACATCAAGGAGCCATGAAACGAGGATTCAATTGTTTATTGTATCCGCATTTGAATCTCTCCGTGAGAATCATGAGTCTCAGGGGAAGTCTTAGTACAAATATTATAGATTTGAAGCTCGGTGTATGTCTCTGTTAGACCATTATCGGAAATAAGATATTCAGGAGAGCTGTAGTATTCTCGTAAGGAGAAGACGTTTAAATTAGTGTACGCCCTACGAACGACGCCGGTGGCATTGCTTCGATAACAGTCAAGCTTATACAGCAGTTCATCCACTTTCACAGGCTCCTGCACACATAAGAACGATGTCCCTGCACACTAAATTTCAAGTTTCCACTGCGGTGGTTAATAGGTTACGAAATTTTGATCAAACTTAGCGTTGCTTGCGAGGCTTTGAAGATGAATATTCCACGTTATTCTCCTTCGGAGCGCGAAACCGTTCGTAACACAACTCGAGCGAACCCAAACTTGAAAACACTCAACAAGTTCTCAATTTTACTCACAAAACACAAACGAATTAATGATCAATAATTATGTTGGCAAAAAATGAACATCGTTTATGAATTAATGAATTTTTCGTGTTTTTTTTTTGCTATATCTAGAGACTCGGTAGAGTCTCGGGACAAATACATTTGACAGTATCGTCTGCTGGTCCGAGACTCGACCAAGTATATTATCTCTGAATAAAGCAAATTCGGTGGTAGGGTTGAGCATTTTTTTAAATTAGGGAGCTCAGGAGTAATGTCATGATCTGAAAATTGAACCGGAGGTTAATTACGTTGGTCCCTGTCGATTGAGCCATAGATCATTACGATTGATGCTGTAATTGCTGAGAAAAAACTCTGCACAGTCACAATTATGCCAAAAGCGCAGTGAATGCCCATCAAGACCGATTTTCATGAAGTTCGATCATCGATGACGGAAGCGACGAGTTTCTATTACTGCCGTGCAGTTAGTTGTTCCACTTTCGGTTTTGCACTTTTTTATCTTGAGACTCGGTAGAGTCTCAACGAAAGTCAATATTCTACTTTACCAACATTGACGTTTTAATTTAGCCAAAAGATTTATGAAACTATGTATTTGTCCAGGCTTTTTCCTCGTGGAGGAGAATCGGAGACATCAATTTTCGAATGTTCATGAAGAGCCTCACGGACTTGGCAATGAAAAAGATAACATTAGCAAGGTTTATCAGAGTTGGACGAGAATACAGCTGGAAAATAAACGAGAAAGAGTAAAACAATATTTGATTAAATCGCCTTTTGATGTCAATAGTAATATGGAAATATATTTAGAAAATAAAATTCATTCAAGAGCGGAATAGTGTAGTGTTGGCGTTTCCGAATACGCTTTCATCGCCCCAGAAGTCGCATATGTCGGGTGGACAAGCCTGGTTTCCGAGTTCTTTTTCTATGTTTCTCTTTCTGGGCTGCTCAATTTGCATTGTAGATTTAACTGCAGAGAAAAGCTTACTCTGTTGCTCTTTCGAGGGGAGATTTTTACGCTGTGTAATCCAACTAGCCGCAGAGTCGGCTCAAGGTTCGCTTACCTTTCGCCTAGAACGACAAAAACTTTTAACTTCATCCCCTGTATTCTCCGTAGGCTCCAACCGGTGACGTCCTTTTTTGCAGTTCAATTCTCATCTTCGTGTTGCAGTTACTAGGAAAAAGGGAATTGCAGTTTTTTAAATTCCTTCTATACATTCCTACGGATTTGGCTTTTCATTCCAAAATGGAAATTTTTCCAATTCCAATTGACTGGGAAAATCTAATTATCTGCTTTTCCAGATCTCATAATTTCTTACAACAAGTTTTTCGTTTCGGATCAAAAAATTACGACGTGGATGCTTTGAATAAATTTTCTATTACAGAGAGAAAAGTCAAAAATAAGCGAAACCTCGAGAACCGAAAATATTTGCAATTTTTTCCATTTTTTGTCCAGAATATATGAAAATGGAGGTTTCCGCTAAATTCCATCGTCCTTGGACCGATCACCATGGAAGTTGGCACACAGTCGACTGATGGCCTCATAAAAAATTGTGACTATATAATAAACAAGAAACTCCGGGAACCAGAAAAGTTTGCAGCAAGTTGAACCACGTACCATTTTGAAGAAAAAAAAAATCGTAGAAAATTCACATTTAATATGAAATTTTTCCGTTGGAACGATTTAAAGTTTCTGTGACGTCATAAAACGCCTATTTTACTGTAAATAAGATTGCGGAAGTGAATTGGATGAGTTTTATTGTTTCAATCGAATTTTCCGAATTATTATAATTGCACTTTTTTTTTTTATAGCAATAAAAGCGAATCAATTTTTTTATGAAAATAAATTCTGCTCAAAATTCAGCCTCCGCGTGATATGAGATTTTATTCGGTTGCCCAGACTTTATTTCCGTTCAGTTTAATTCCGTACTTTATAATAAACCATAGTAATGGATAATATGAATGAAGAAAAAAAATTAATAAATTCCACCGACAGAAGCACATTGACTAATTACTTTGCACAACCTGCTCGACGCTTTCATTATTACATTCATTATTAATATGGAAATTGCATCTGCACATAATGCATTCCTTGTGGATCGGACCCTTTCCTGGAAGATCTCCGACTGACTATTCGATGAACCCGATCATTTTTTTATATCTTTGTAAATTATTTTATCCATGGATCGATCAAAACTGTCGAAATAGACAATCTAAGGAAATGGCCAAAAAATTCGTCTGTGGGAGAGCAGTACTCTCGTGGATACGGACTTGGGCAAGCAGGTCGTAATTTTCGGATTTAATTCCAGGCCAAGGACCAATGAAAAAATTAAAAAAAAAAAACATCAAAATAATAAAATATTATTTTTTAAGGTCTCGAGTCGAAAAGTCCATCCCCACGAGATGGATATTTTTTCAACCAAAAAAGTCTATGGACTCGACGTTTATTTTCACTTTCCGGTTGCGAGGCTAAACAAATCCGGTCCCTTCTCGGTGACTGATTATGAAATAATTGCTCCGACGGACGGTTACAATTGTGGTTGAAACGAGCGAAACGTTATGAACCCAAATACCGTTATGTGTGGGTTTGCTACCACTTGAAGCAGCTTCGAATACACATCCAACATCCACCAACACGCATAGAGCACAGGATTTCTACAACCCCTGCGATTTAACATGCGGGCGGTTTCGAACGTATGCGATTTCACGCTAATTTGACGCCAAATAAAATGCAATAAAAATAAAATAGAAAATTCACCCGATCGAGGGTTTAGATCGCAGATACGAACAGGAATGTCCATCTAGTGGCCCCCAAGCCTTGAATTGGTGAGTACGAAATCCTTTTACCTGAGACACCGAAATAATAAAAAATTAATTTTTCAGTTTTTATTTTTTAATTCGCTAAACATTGAGATTGCGTGTCATTGCAAAATTGAAACGATGAGCAATAATTTTATCGATCGACATTTTCAAGCATCGTCTTATATTTTTTTCGGAAAATGCTAAAAATAAAAAAAATTCGAAGAAATGAGAATTTCATAAAATTTGGTTGATAATATATTTGACAATATAATTTTTTCAGATTTTTCTAGAACGTAGTACTCGAGTTATTCAACGCTAAAGTTCACGGGCATGAGCATAGAGTTTACATATATACAGGTATACATCTCGTGTATACGAATTTCGATATCAGTCTCAATAATTCGATAACCATGTGGTAAAAAATATTGAAAAAATTTCTGTTTGTATACTCGATGCCAAAGAACGTTATCACCAAATTTAATCAAATTCAGATTATTTTTATTTGGCGATTCGACCTCTTTAAGGTAGGTGTCGAGTCTAGAATTTTCAGAAAGTCGAAAAAGGTCATTTTCTTTAGGATTTTTTTGTGGAAAGGTATTTCATTTGAACAGCATATGTAGTGAGAAGAAAATGTAGTCGTAGCTTTTGACTTGACGTCGGAATTTTTTATTTTCAAAAATATTGATTGACATTGCTTCTGTAGACGATGTCCTGGGGGTTCTTGGAAAAAAATGTTCCCTGGTGGTTAGCACGAGATCTTTGGTTTGGATTATCGAAAGTAAAAGAAGCAAAAAAAATATTTACATCATTGCAACGATTATTATTTGGCAGTTTGTTTATTTGAGTTTCATTAACAAATTTCCTGGAAAAATGTTGAAATCGTTACGGCATCGTACACAAACCATTGCAACAACATTGAGAACGTACAATTCTGACGAGATGTAAATCACCGACTCGAGTTTGGGTCGAGCCACTGGCGTCACACAATTTCAAGAGTTCTTGACCATCGTTAACGTTGAGGAAGAAGAGGTTCGCGTTACCGGAAGTGAGCACACGATGGGGCAATATGGACTCATGTATGGCGAGCTTTTCATCCTGGGAATCTTGACCATCGAGTCCGTAGATTTCTGGACTTGTGGGAGTTTGATGATTTTTAAATTTCCGATAAACGTCAACCGCGAGATTTCCGTACGCGTAAGCACCGGCGTAATTTGTATTTCCATCACGTCCATCACTCGCGCCACCCAAAAACCATACGACGTATTCTCTCAGGATGGGATATCTCTCGACTCTCAAATACCAATCGAGAGAAAAATAAATAGCTAATTCCTGATTATTTCCGGTCCTTGGGGAGCCCCCGAGCAACGGTTCAGTTTGCCCTGATCTCGATTGATAAGTCAAGAAGCTCGACGGTGGTGATATCAGAAGATAAAGCCCACAGCCCCAATTCTCTTTGCTCGGGAATATATTTAAAAAAATATTTTCCGTGAGATCGAACGTGACGATGTTTTCTCGAATATCTTTGTACATTTCGGTGGGAGTTATTTTTGCTTCAACCGCGAGAATCATGAGCGACACGAGGCGAGTGTAATCTTTGCTGATGATCCGCAAAAGGTTCGACGTATTTGCCAAATTTTCGCTCGTTGCTGAAATCTTGATTGGGACATAACCCCGACGAAACGCTCCGATGGCCATTCCGTCGAGACCTTCCTTTGAACTCGCCACAACATAATTATCGACGAATGATTCAAACGGCCTATCAGCTTCGTTCGATTGCGACTCGTGATGATCCTTCATGATTTCACGAATGCTCTGAGCTAGTTTGTGAGCGTGGAGATCGTATTTATCTAATATAGTGCGAGTCGTCATTAAGAGAACTCGATGATCCGTTTTAATCGTTGGTCCACCAGAAACGTACTTGAGATTATGTTCATTAGCACCGAGATCCGACATTACGAGGCTTATGACTTTTGCCGGATGAGCTAACTCCGCCAGCCGACCACCTTTTCACATTACGTCACGTCTAATTAACTATTTCATTACGAGTTATGAGGGCTAATGATTTCAATTTTATTGTTGTGAACAGGATTTATGGAAAATGAATTTTAATCGGACGAATGAAGAAAATCTATGAACCAAATGCATCAATCCACAAAGTTCATTACAATGGGGAAACACAGAGTGAGCAAAATTCAAAATTTCTACTTTCATCGTGTTGATGGAATTTTTTTTTCTATTTTTTTATTCAATGGGGCTGAGGAGGCTGGATCACAACAATACAATTACGTCTGATTAACTATTTAATTACGTGTCATGAGGGCTAATGATTTGGATTTAATTATTGTGAATAGAATTAATGGAAAATGGATTTTAGTCGAACGAACGGAGAAAGTCTCTGAACCAAATGCATCAATGCAACAAGTTCATTGCAATGGGGACTACATGTTTTCGAATCACACACAGTGGGCAAAATACAAAAACTTCTACTTTCATCGTGCTCATGGAAATCTTTTGTCTATTTTTTTTTTTTTTTTTTTAATGGTTTTAAGAAAGAAAGTTTCAAAAGAATGAGAATTCAATGGAATTTGGTAATTACATTCTTTGATAATATGTACGACGATACAATTTATTTCAAATTTTTTTACTACATAATACTCGAGTTATTGAACGCTAAAGGTCACGTGTATGAGCATGCAGTTTACATATTTACGGGTGTACATCTCGTGCATAGGAACTTCAATTTAATTCTCAATTATTCGATGACCATGTGGTAAAAAATTTCGAAAAAATTTGTGTTTGTATAATTGATGCCAAAGAATGTTGTCACCAGATTTAATAAAATTCTCATTATTTTTATATCGCGACCGGATCTCCTGAAATGAATAAAATTGGAGAATATGAAATAATATGGAGCAAAAGTTCGCAACGTCGGAATCCAAAGAAAAATCTTAATTTTTATAGCCGTTTTGTTTAATTTTCAAAATGATCCGAATTTTTGGAGCTCACATACTTTTTGGGTCGCAGGAATCGAGCGTTTTATCATTTTATACACAAAAAAAAACATAATTCCGGTGGATTTCAACGATGCAAACTCCAACGTCACGAAATAATTACCTCGAATTGCCGACAGCGTGGTCCTTACTGTTCCGACCTCGTATGTAGATGCACCAGCTTTTTGAAGGAGTTCCAGAACCAACATTTTCTCTGCGAGCCCGATTGTTCCTTTCGGTAGACAAAAAAGTTGGTCCGAGCTCCGAGAAAGTACAATTATCAGGATATCCTTCTTTTTCAATTTTTTGCAATACTCCGCAATAGTCCTTGCCGCTCGGACACAAACGTCATCAGGAATCTCATCACTCTGGGCCTCCGACAAATGTATACGTGTATTGAGTTTAGGAAACAATTCAGTATAAATCGACATTGAAGAGACTGTTCCTCGTGGGACTACAATGAATCCTTTCTTCAAATGACTCCCAATGATTCTTTCGAGTGTTGAACTCATCATCAACGCTTCACGACCCCAACCAACCGAGTGGACATTTTTCTTGAGCTTGTATTTTTTTCCCATAATTATCATAGTCGAAGTTTTCGCATCGTATTTTATTTTGTCCTCGAGGACTTTGGACGCGTGGACTTTCTGGACTCCAGTTACCATCACGGACTTCATTTCTTCTCGAATCTAGAGTATCATTAATTTTTTCATTGTTTGGTTGAATGGAAGTGAAAAAAAAAAAATGAAACCCGAAAATAACAATTTATTAACTTGTTTATTAATTTATTTCCTAATCAATAATTATTTATTGATTTATTTATTAATTAAAAATTATTTATTGATTTATTAAATTAAATAAATAAATAAATTAAATAAATACATATTTATTGGATAAATAAATACATATTTATTGAATAAATAAATCATTATCAATCGATTTATGTGATAATTGATTTTTCCGTTATTCCGTTATTCATTTATTCATCCAATTAATTTATTTATTTATACGTCGAGATTGTTCGAAATTTTTGTACAAATGTTTATTTTTAATTTTTCAAACGAAATTTCCCCACTGCGTAAAAATTTCTTTACCTTCGCCATCATTTTCTCTGGTGAACATTCCGTTCTATCGGAGAACAGCTTTTGTCGTCCCAGTTGATCGTCAGACAAATTAGCTCTGGTAAGAGCCAAGCGCTGGTTGAATTTTTCTTGCAGACGACGTTTGACCATGGCAATGGTCTCTTCACGCTTTGATTTGGCTGCCTCCAGCCTAGCGAGAGTAGCCTCATTGTTCGGAGTTTCTGTTTTCACCTGTTTCTTGCGTTTCACAGTACGTTTTTTACGCATTTTCATAAATACTTTGAATTTTGATTAAAAATACAATTTCCAAGATTTTCCGTTACTGAATTTCGATATAATTTTGATCCAGAATATTTCGTGTTGCCGAAAATGAGGTGTCAAAAAGTCATCGTAGTGAAGTTGGCTGAATAAATAATCGGTATTTTCTGCCATTCATGTTAACGTTCGGGATGACTAATCAACGCGGCAGCGATTAAAAAGAAAGCGCACAAAAACTTAAATCCTTTTAACGAGAAAACAGGGCAACTGGAAATTTTCAAATAAAATGTAAAGTCTATACGATTTTTTATCTTTAAAATGGTCCTCGGTTGAAAAAAATCCGTTCAGCCAATCCAGAGAAATGCAACATTTGAAATTTTGCTCTCGCGTTCCACGAATAATTTTGACCCAATGATTAAAAATGTTGAATTGTATGTACGCGAGTAGAATGTCATGAATTCTGAATCAAGCAACATGATGATTACTAAATCCAAATAATTCTCCGAGGGTTATTTTCAACCACCGGAGTTGCTGACGTCGTACATATAATAATAATTTATGATAATATGAATAAATAATAATAGAAATAATTCATAATAATATAATAAAAGAATCATAATAATAATGATATCAATTTATAATTATAGGAATATATACTAACAATAATCACCTACAATGAATAAATAAATAAGAATTATAATTTATAATGGTATAAATAAATAATAAAAATTTATGAATATATTTGAAAAATAATAATAATAACAATGTTTGTACGAGATATTCGGCCGAGCGGATAAAATCGTTAAAGGAAGAACAATATTTCGATGCACCGTGCTAAAATTGACCTACGACCTACCAATGGCCTGTGATGTTTGAATTTTTGCTCCGGTAGATGGTATAATAAAAGTGACACGAAAATATCAGGTCGCATATTCGTTATTTTTATTGATCAATTATAATTGTAAGTATTGACACGCACGCAGTATAAGGGGACGACAAACTACGCTTGCAACTATATAGAATTTAATCGGAAAGCCACAGTGACAGGTTAACAACGTTTTGTCGAGCATTAAATGTTTTTAAAATACAGAGTGACCATACATACGTATTCATGCATGTGTAAAGATATTAAGTCGCTATAACGATTATTTTGTGCTTGCACGCATGTCGCGATAATAGGCGTTTCATTTTTTTCGATTTATTATTGATCACAGGCTGGAACTCTTCATCGACGACTGTGAAGCCCACAGTGGAAAGTCGAACTGACTGATCATAGAAGAAAAAAATATTCTGAATTTTGGTGGCCGAGAGGAAAAATCTTCTCGTAGAAAAAAAAATATTTTTGGTTCAACGAGTCTTGTTCCGGATTCATTTTTTTTTTGTTTTTTACTTTTTTTTTAATAGAGTTCGGATTCCGTTGATAAATCACTCACAGATCCAAATACATTATTTGGGTTGCAGCACCGGCACCACAAGCTGCCAATGTACTCGCTACAAAAACAACAGCGGTTGTCGTACCGGACAAACTAACTATTGTACCCAAACAACAGGAAAGCAGAAACTGGGCCAGGAACACCATCGAAGATACGATGGCAACGTCTGTCCCCAATCCTCGGAGATCACCACTTTGGATGGCTTCCCCTTCCGTTGTCACGGCAAACTGTTGGATCCAAATTGTTTTATTATTTATTATTATCAAGGAAGCTTTGCTGAAATTTTTACATCCTAATGACTATTTTTTTCTAATTTAGAAACCGGAAATAGTATCTGAAGGAGATTTTGGGATTTTTTGGGGAGGTCCCATTTGGATCAGGATCAAAATCAACTGTTGCCGCCACACTGGGGTAACTAGTCACCCCACCCAAAAAAAAACGGACGCTCAAAACGTCGCTGTGCCTTTTTTTTGGTTTCCTATGTAATGGAGTCACATCCCACACTTTTTCTGAGCTTAGGGTAACCAGTTAGCCCGTATAACCGATAAGGGTTAAATCTGACGATTTCTGACTGGGTCTAGATGACCCTATACTAGTTATGCATCATGAATCGGCTGTGGTCACTCAAACAAACTTGAAATATTTCTTTTCTGAATTGGAATCGACCAATACGTCGAATTATTTTTTATTTTCACTAAATACGTCATTACCGTTGACGAAGCGTGATAATGAGCGATCAATAGATACGGCATAGTGAACAGGGTTGAGTACATAACACCTGCGGTCCAAGAGAATATTATGACGCCAACCGGATGTTTTGTAAGTGCCATCATCATCATTCCCGTACTGTAGAACAAGAGACCACAAATGTACACTTTTCGGGCCCTGAAATAAGAAAATAAACATTTATTTAAATAGTAAAAAAAAAAAAAAAAACAAAGAACACGAAGGATGAATTGTCGTAGCAGTTAAATTGCCAACTTGTATCGTTCTATCAGCTTCTCGATGACGAGAGAATAACAGGCACAAGATAGCGAGTACATTGCCATTCCCCAACATCCAAAACGGACCCCAGACTCGTACAGCTCGCGTTTTATCGATCCTTCGGGGGCCTGAATATTTATTTTATCATAATTAGTATTCACAGCAGTCGCGAAAAAAACCTATCGAGGTCCTTTAACACGAATTTTTTGAAATAATTCCCCAACTTATTTTCCAGTATGACAAGATTTTTGAAAAAAGAAATTTTAATTGTGATCAATAATTAAATTATGACTCATATGGACCCAGAAATTTTTGATTCTCATGTGCAAGTCGCTACGAAAAAATAAATAATTTAATGAAGCTTCGTATTTACCTTGGGATCTCCGCCATAAACAGCTTCACCAACAAAATCCGTAAAGTACAGAGAATAACAGACGTGCGCCATCCAACAGAAGAGATTAGTGAGGCATACCATTTTCATGCTGTGAGGCATGTAAATTATCGACATGAGATATTCTGACAAAGTTGCTCGTGGATCGGCAGCATTGAGGTTATCACCGGTCGGCAAATAATCGTTATCGGCAGTTGGTAAATTCGATCCAACAGTTGGTATCATCGGTACAGTTCCCTGACGTTTATTTGGCTCCTCCACAGGAATTGGCTTTAAAACGAATTCCTAATGGGAAACATTTTTTTCTGTATCAATTGCAACGAATGCAGCAATTATAAAATGTTGAATAAACAATAAAACACGAATCAACTGACTGATACGGTAATTAATTTTAATCAATACCTCAGCCTTGTCGGTATTACCATCGGTTTCACCACCGACTGAGCCGTAGGAGTTGCACTCATCGGCACCATCTGCGATCTTCTCGTACTCTTCTTTACCGTTTGGTGGTATTTTCTAGAAATTACATTTTTCACACGAATTTTATGATTCGAAGTGAATTCGTATTGTGGCTCATTGCCCTTGAGAATTTTATCGGAAAAAATGAATATTTCTCAAGGACTCCTTAATTCGGAAAAATGTTATGCCGTGATAACGATTTTTACAAATACGTTAATTATTCACTTGGGCGTGTATAAATTGACAAAACAGGTTTTTTCGGAATTCGCAGACTTTTCAAGCGGCTTACAAAAAATAATCGTGCGGCAGTGGATTCTTCGCTAGCATGACACTTTTTTTTTCTATCGTTTTGTTAAAAACTACTTTGGTAGCAAAAGACGGAAAAATGAACGGAAATTCAGGAAATGAGAAATATTATTGATGAAACAATTTCAAACGATTTTAAAAATCAGCAAACCTTTCCTTCCTGAATGTTTTCGTACTCGTCTCTCTCCAATAAATAAAGCGGTATTTCTTTGAAGCTTGTAATTGTGTAAGAGACGCAGATGATGAAAATAATGGTAATGAGAGTAAAAGTGGCGTGCAGATGTCCACCAAGTGCAACCCCGATACTGGTCGCATCCCAGTTTATACCACCTAGTCCGTATCCCATGAAACCCCCAAGTCCTGCCATTATCGTGAAGGTACTCAGGCCTCTCGCATGATCCTCTGTACAAATAAATCATTTTATTCCTCCTCTCCCTCTCTCTTTCTCTTTGTGTGTCCTGTAGAACTACGAATAAAAAAAAAAAATGTAATATCCGCATGATCATCGACTAAAGAGATCAATACATAAGACAATCTTTGGTAATTTCTTCAATCCAATTAAAGAAAAGTTAAATCATTATCTGCTCACAAATAGGAGCCAGCACATAATCTAAATTTGAGCCAATGTTTTATGCTCACAGAAACATCATTAAAAGAGAACCTTGAGGACGTTGTATGCAAAATTTCTATCGATAGAATTCCTTCAAATTTGCACAACATAAAGAAAATAGTAATATCTAATAGCTCGGGCAGTTTCAAGAGGTTTCACCATGTAGAATTCGAGATATCTATTTATAAAAATTTTCATTAGTTTCTAATAAGAGTGCGTGTTAAAAGTTCCCATTTTTAACATTGAATATTTCGATTGCTGAATGGTGAAGCTTCTTAAAACTTTGCATACGCTTTTATGTAATATCGAAGAAGCTTCATTTAGTTGTCCAAAAAAATTGGTCGCGAAATTTTTTCAAAATTTTATTTTTATATAAAAAATACATGTTACCAGGACGATCTTGAATTTAGAGTATGTTGTTCTTTAGTCAATTTGTAACAACTTTTTTGAATGGACTTAGACTTGCAAACCATTTTGTATGTAGGAAAAACTTAAAACGAAAATTTGGAATTCAGAGAAGTACGTGTAATAAAATTCACAAATAAATGAACGAACCTGGTATTGTGACATCTAGTAGATAAGCTCGTGCGGGACTTTGACAAGCATCGGCATCAAAATCCAGAAGCACTGTACCAAGTATAGTAAAGAATATTCCCCACGAATGAGACGTAACCGATGACGCTGCAGGTGCATCGAGAGTGTGATTCGATTGACTGGCTGTTGTTCGATGTCCACTGGCCGCGAAGGTTCGATTTGCCATGGGCAGAGGATCACCAAAAGCGTAACCCATGCCCTCGCCATTTGGAACCAACAACAGTCCTGGCAAGATTTATTTATTGAAATGTGAAAAAAAAACTGCAAGCCAATTTTTTCTCAATGTCGCAGTTTCGCTACAAATTTTACCAAAATTGCTATTTCCATTTTCATTGCTACTTATATAGTACGATTAACGACTCAATCAAACCGCGAAAAAAAAAAAAACTTGATATATATCGATTGCGACAGCTCGTCATAGGCGAATGAAATTTTCATTGAGCGCTCGATCTAATAAATATGGAAATTTATGTCTATTCGATAACGAACGAGTACAAATTTGCATAACGGGCTCCGGATTTATTACGATCACTGGAAACTCTAATTAATAAGCCGTGAGAAACCTCTAACGGCGATAAACTTTCCTGACATTGAAACCGAATTCCAGAAAATAAAAAAGGAGAACCAACTTCTTTTAAAAACTTCTTCACATTTATTGCAAATTTCCACAACATGAAACGATCATTTAATTTCTTTCAAACTCTTCCCCTAGACACTCGAACCATCGGGACTCGATACCGTGTACGCATGCCCACAAATTCTGTGCGAACAATTTCGATAACCTGATTGCAGTCATTCGACAAGTTGTCAAAGGGCTGCTCACGAAACCACGATCGCCCGTTACATTTCTCAGCAAATATTTTTTATTTCGTTCAAAATGAATGAAAAAAAAAAAACTATATTATTAGCATAATAGGCAGAGTTCAAACTGTCAGAATCGTTACTTTTAGGTCCTGAATTAGGATTCAAAGAATCTGTTACAATTTTTCGATCTAACTTCATTTTTTAATATTTTTTATTTATTTTTTTTGACCTTTATTTTTTCAATCATTTTTTTAATTATTCAGGATTATTTTTATGTGACTCAACTATGAAGACTGGCAAATGGAATTGAACAATTATTGGAGACCATCGTATTTTTCATCGAAAAACATTTTTAAGATTCTTTGACATAACTCAGCCAAGATTCCGGATTAAATTTCATACTGAGTGGATTCTGATGTTTCGATCGATTGTAATCGACGTACATGCAATTGCAATAAAATATTGATCATCATGAGAATTATGTTTAATTACGATTTGAATGAATTCGTGTCACTAATTTAAAAAAAAACGTGAAATTCATCATGAAATTACCGATGAAGACCCCAATCGCAAGTAGAATAATGAACGGTCTTCTTCTGCCATATTTCGATCTACAACGATCGCTCATACCGCCCAATAAAGGGGTGATGAAAAATCCGACGAGCGGACTGAGAGCCCATACCAAGGTCATGTGCTGATGATCGACGCCAATTTTGAGCAAAGTTGGCGACACAAAAGCGGTCTCGGCTGCGTACGAAAATTCAATTCCCATCACAGCTGCGGACACGCGGACCAACTCACGTCGTGTCTTTTGCCTTTCATTTAATAAAATTTTCATTTTTGAATCTTGGGATTTTGCAAGTAGAACGCCAAAATTGAAAAAAAAATACTAAAGCTTGGAAAATAAAGAGATTTGAGGTTAACTACATACGACAATATGATAAGAATCTAATAAAGTTTGGTAATAATATTTTTTAGCATCAAATACGATGACACAAATTTTTGTCAAATTTTCGTCTACATAGTTGTCGAATAATTTGAGTTTAGATTATGCAAAAGATTTACCTATATATATATCTGAATCCTATCCTCATGCATGTAAACTCTAGTGGTCAATAACTCGAAAACTATGTAGAAGAAAAATCTTAGAAAATTTGTATATTCGTATTTAATACTAAACAGTATGTTCACCAAATTTCATCGAATTCTGATCATTTCGAACTTTCCTATGCTTTTAACATGGCAACATTATTGTTGTGTGTAGCCACCATCGTTGAAAAAAGAAGCTCTAATTTTTACCAAATTATTGATGCAATAAGGAACAATTTAAAGAGACAGCAAATTATTATTTTATTTACCTATACACGTGAGAGTAGTCATCCAAAGTTCGTTCCAACTTTGGTGGTCCTCTCAGGTGACTTACGATACCGGCGACACCACGATCAGTCGGTATTTCATTTTTCCATTCTTTAAAACCGTCCCATTTTTCACGTACTTTTTCACGAACGCCATGTACTCGGCCTGTCAAGCCTTCGTATTCGTGAAGCTTATCCATCCCACTTATTTAATTCACCACGTAACACTATTTATTTATGCATTGTAACTCCTTGTTTCAAATCATTTTTGTCCTTTCGGTCGCTCGTTTACATCCGTTATTTTATTATCACTTTGAATAAACTTTTATTCGAGTATTTTTTTTTTTTTTGACGCTCGATTTTTGTCACAAACAAAGAAATATCATTTCGTATACAAAAACAGTTTTAAGACGTTCGAACACGAGACAAGCTCTGCTCGCAATAGCTCGAGGAACGTCCGGTGATCGACTAACAGTCAACTCCTCCAGCCTCGAGCCACCCCTAAACCGCGAGGGTTGCGCGAAGTGTACAGCGAGACACGGGACAGGCCTGCGAGGGAGCATCGGAACAAGTTACATTGTGGAGCAGTTCTGTTGCACGCGCGGCGTGCTTCCTTTTCGAGCTGAATGTAACGGACAGCCAATGAGAATGAACGAAGAAACTTTGAAAATCCAATCTTGCTGCATCTTTTGGTGTCTTGCCCTGCGAAATTATGTCCGAAGGGTTATTTACAAATTTGACATACTTGGGGGGGGGGGGACAATATTTGGCGTATTGGTCGATTGCAATTCTGAATGGAAATATTCCAAGTTTGTTTAACGGACTACAATCATTTCATGATGCATAACTTAGTATGAGGTCATCTAGATCCGGTCAAAAATCGTCAGATTTAACCTTTAACGACCACACGGGGTAAGTAGTTACCCCAGGCTCAGAAAAAGTGACATTAGAGGTCTAAAACCTTTGAAATAGATACAAGTAACCATATCTGCCGGTGATAGACAAGTGTGAGATGTGACTCCATTACATAGGAAACCAAAAAAGCGCGTGGCTGCGTTTTGAGCGTTCGTTTTCTTGGCGTGGGGTAACTAGCGACCCCAATGTGGCCACAACCGTTGCTTGGCACAGATCTTTTTTTTTTTAATACACTTTTTTATCGATCGGCGAGTACTTCAATTTTTTTATAGTAATAGTATATGTTGTACATACAATCCCAAAATTTGAGCCCTTAACACCGAACAATGGCGGAGAAATGAATTTTTCTGAAGAAAAAAAAACGTTTTTGCTGACTCTCCACCAGTTTTAATCAGTTTTTAGAACGCCATCTATAAATTGACCAATAAAAATCATTAGAAACATTGAAAAACTCTCCAGCAAACATGAAACAATCGGTTCAAAGTCTAAAACACCCATATGTCTGGCAAAACTAGGTTTTTCAGTGTGGGGTAATGAGTTACCCCATGTCGTCACTATATGTGACCTGGCTGAGGTGTGGCCACTAAAGATCGTCTCTTTACTTCACAGTATTGCAGGGTGTACATTATAAAAAGGTACAATAATAAATGTTGCTGCTAAAAACGTGCGTTTGTGTAAAAACCGCCAACAAAAATCTTCTCCTCGTAACTCCAGAGGACGGAAAAAAAATTGACTGACCAATATCTCGACAGACTTGAACGTTGATGCGGTCTCGTAATCAAGCCGGCTCTCAAGGCTCAGGCGGATAGCATGGGAGCGGAAATTTGAAATGTCAAAAAACAAACTCATGGATTAAAAATTAATTACAATTTAAATTAATGTAGAAAATAAATTTTCTATCAGATATCACGTGACATTAGGATTAGTTTAATGAATAGTTACTGCCATTATCGATAAACAGGTTGAACACTTTTTTCCTGCAGGTCTAAAACATTCCGTTCGTTCTGTATAGTCGCGATAAAATATATTGAATTTAAATGAGAACGTAGAACGTCGATGCTCGTCTGTACGCTCGACACATGTAATTTCCGGCTAGCATTCCCATATCAATTTCCGTTAAGCTATCCAAAGCTTCGCACCACTTTTCTCCTGAAAATGTCTCGCCTTTATACACGCATATATACTCATATCCAGATCTATAAAAAGAATGGAGATGTTAACGTGACGGGAAAAAAAAAAAAAAAACTTTACGTTCCAGTAAAAATGGAGCTTTTTACACCCTCTAGCAGCTCTAAATGGCAGGGAATGTGAAAACCAGAGGGAGAGAGAGGGAGAGAGAGAGAGAGAGAGAAAAAAAAAAGAGAGGGGTGTGTGGAATCGCTTTGATTGAATAAGTTTACCGTTTGGTGCTTCGGAGCCAGCTGCGAAGTCTTACAAGCTCGACTGTTCGGGTTGTAACGTTCCCAGAATGGCCTTGAGATGTGCTTACCTTGTGCAGTATCCAAAACCGATATATAATACATTTAACACTGCAATCTTGATAGAATACTCTATGAGCATCGATATTGGCCGATACTACGAATCAATCTATATATGAGCCACGACAAATTCTTGTTGGCCATCAAAACATTTACACAAATCGTACAAACATCCAAATTCCGGTAAATGTAAAATTGGGATAAAATTTCCTTCTTATCGCAAAATGGCTTTAAATTCAACCTCTCTGAGTGGACGTAATAATCCCTTGGACGAAGCTGAAGTTCGCAACGTTGGAATCCAACGAAAAATATTTATTTTTATTGATAATTTGTTTTATTTTAATAATCATCCGAATTTTTCGAGCTCATATATTTTTTGGGTCAAGAACATCAATAGTTTTATTATCACAATTACATTGTGCCTTTGAATATTGAGCATCGCCACAGAAAAAATAAAATTTCGTTGCATTCCATCGATGCAAACGTCAACGTCATGAAATTTATTGTTAAAGCTGAAATTTAACAAAGCTGAACGTTCGCAACGTTGGAATTCAACGAAAAATATTTATTTTTGTCGATGACTTGTTTAATTTAAAAAATCATCCAAATTTTCCGAGCTCGAATATTTTTTGGCTCGAGAAAATCGATCGTTTTATAATCGCAATTACATTTGCATCGCTACAGAGAAAATAAAGTTTCGTTGCATTCCAACGTTGCAAACTTCAACGTTATATCCTTTGGACTATTCTGATACGAAACGTGAACAAGGACTCGTTCGTCATAACACGAAAAAAATCTGTATTATCGATTTTTTATATTAAAAAAAATATTGAATCTAAAAATCTTGTCTAAAAACGATTACGTCGTGGATGTAAGGATATAAAATGACGAGACTGCATGGATTTGCAGCCTTGGAGCCCCGGTAGGTAAGTACACATGTGATCGTTGACCCAGAAAATGAGCTCACGCGTCTATTCTCAAATGTACGTTCTTTTAAAAACCTCACAAGCTCTACCAACCCCGACGAAGGAAAAATTGTGCAGATTTGAAAAAAAAAATTGGAAAAATATTCTCAGGCATGCAATTTGTAACGAAATCAATACACGCCGATTAATTTGTCCAATCAGACATTCGCCTTCGATGTACGATCCGAGAGTACACAAGAAAGACAAAATGCGGTAAGAAAAATATACAACGAGTCAATCCGATTACGTTACGCTTGCCGAGACAATTTTCTCGAGATTGCGCGTGGCCCTTGCTCAAGGACTGAAAAACTGGAGCGTATTGCTCCAATTTATATCTCGGCCCATCATCGGAGGATCCATCAGCTTTATTCGCCATAAAAGAGACTGATAATTGGATCGAGTAATGAAATCGCATAATATTCATTTTGTGTATAATTTTCGTGAATTTTATGCACAATTTTGAAATTTCGAAAATGAAATTTTCAAAATCGAGTGAAAAAAACCATAAAACTGTAGTTTTTTCCTCTCGTCGTCGATGATCCGATGGCGTCGTCGGTTTTTACTCCACTTCGCACTCCCTAAGTATCAGACCAGTCGATTGTCCTCCCGGATAAGACTCGGAGGTGAGAACAATTGCAAAGATCCGGCGGAGCACGGAGACAAGTTTTACGTCTATATATGGGCACGAGGAATTCTATGCGAAGCTTTCAAATTTTATGATCCTGACTTTGTTTTTGTGCGATTTTTTCTCATCATTTTCCATGCAAAAAAAAGGCGAAAAAGGATATTTTTTTTTTCGTAAAAATTTCGACGATTACTCGTGAGTCTGGGAAAAAAAAATCAGGGTCTCAAGAAGAAAATTACACGTGGAATCTCGTATACTTATGGAAGAGGGGTGACGATGACGGAAGTCGTTTCATCGAACTTTATTTCCACGTTCGAAAGGAAGGAAACCAATAGAGTTTACAGTTCCATTTGGAAGCTTCTGTCGTTTTATTCGCTTAGCTGCGAACATCCATTGTTGCATATCCCATTTTACTCGTACAATATTGTTGAATCAACTTGAATTTATTGTGGCGAAATTAAACCTCTGTTTTCTGTGGGTAAAGCAGTAACTCATCGAGAAAAACTAAAGGCCGATTCTAGACAGAAAAACACTCCCTGAATCGTCGTTAATTGTATTTTTAGGATTATCTTTCAAAAATTGTTTACCTTAACAACTTTGTGGGAATTTTTATTGTAATATTCGAGTTTTAACCCAAGAAGAAATGCAATATTATACAATCCGTTTGCCCATTTGTCTCGCTTCAATGCGATCCAGATTCCTGTGTAATCTTGACCCGGGAACGGTAACGTTGGGTCGAAAACCACCCTACGCGAACTTAAATCTCGCGCCCTTATCCTTTCGTTCTCCCGTTTTTATGGTTCTACCTCATTTCTGACACATTTTTCGACTTCAAGCAAAATTGCTCTAGGCTCACGTGATCCTGCATTAAAAAACGAAAAGAATGAGCCCAAGTTGAACTATTTTCGTTGAATTTTACCGGAGATATGAATTTTTGAAAATTGGGGTCATTTGTGACCCCAGGATACCGGATCAAGTATAAAAAAAACAATTAGGTTGCCGTTCTAGGGTTAAAAACGTTTCATGAAAAAAATATATCCCAGGAAATCATGTTCCGTAGGGAATATATCCACGGATGCGGTAAACAAGATACTCGTGTAATATTCAGTTCTCGAAGAAAACGTGTAAATCACATCATTGCTACGAGCGATCGACAAAGATCTACGGCTTTGTCACACTCACATACATCTTGGACACCGTTCGCTATGCATGCAGTAGTACAAGGCGCGCGATCATCAATGGTTAGCAGTGAATTCATCGTCAAGCATTACTCCGCCACGAAAGGCGAAGAAGATTTCAACGGAATTGAAAATAGAAGATAATTATCTGTTGTGCATGTTTTCTTCATTATTAAAATTGTCCGATCTTTTCCTGGTAGCCGGATCCTTGAATGCAATTCAGCTTGTCCGCGTACTGCAGCAAAATAATGTTTGCAGTGGATTGATAAATAGCCTTTCGGAATCGAATTAAATGTAAGAGACGTAAAAACTCATCGATAAAACGAGCGTGAATGAAAAACTGGAGAAAAGCATTTTTTTGACGAGATTTTATTCCGAGTCGATAAAATAACGAGAGCAAATTATTCAATTAAATTTAAATACAAATTTCCATGAAAAAAAAAAATGAACAATAGGATCCTCGTTTTTTTGGCTCCCACGTACAAACATAAAAAAATGGAGAAGAAAATCAATGAATAAGAACTTTAGACATCCTCTGCGTCATGCAAAGAGCTCTCTACCTTTTTCCTCCCCCCTCACAGCTCTCCTGACAATAAAATAATTATATCAATGCGCTCTTTACTGATCCACGAATAAAATGCGAAGATCTATAAGAACAACAAACGGAGTATCTTCCCTGTCTAAAGAAATTTAATCCGAGAACTCATTCGATTAAATTCTGCATTGCACATTTTTATGGATTCTGAATAAACAAATAGGCTCTACCAATATTTTTATTGCCGGAAATTAATTTTTATCTCGTAGTAAATGCGTAGATGGAAAAGTGCGATACGGAGGGATCCGGACGAGTAACCTGTTGGGGTTCATCATGTTTTTACTACTCCAGATTGTAACGATTCTTGTGTTTGGCTGAAAATATTGAATTAACAATAATGAGAGATAAATGGACAAAAAAAATGACAACCCTGTTGAAAAGTGTCAATCTCGTTTTTCTTTTTTTTTTCAATATCTTTTTCATATATCATGATCGCAGAATATCTTATGAGGATGAAAAGAACGTCCGGAACGTTTCGGTGCGGCTATAAAAGACATGAACGGAGGGGAATTCGCTTTATTCGATTTTGTCTAGTGAGTGGTCTGTTGGAAAGATGCCGACGAAGTATACAGTGAATGCAATCAGCTGTGAATACATTATTGGGAGTGTCGAATCTGTGGATCCGGATAAAGAAACTGGGGAAGGTAAATCGATTCTTTGTCAATGAATTGACGAAAAAATCGCAAGATCGATGGACGACCGTTTGCGATCAGTTTTTCCCAAGTAATTAGTGTTTGGACGAGTGGAAAGGGGAGGAAATTATTTTCTCTAAAAATTCCTTCGATCTATCGGAGCCAAGGAGAGAAATTTCTTACCGTTTGATATGAAATTGCATTCGTATTTAATCAATCATTTTAAAGATAAAAAATCATCAAAAATTCACATCTAATATGAGATTTTTCCACCGACCCGTTATGCAGAATATCATAAATGGAAATTTTTTCATCGCACATAAGACACGTGTTGTCTATAATCATTGCCTACGCAATTAGGATGATAATATGTGTCGGTATTTTGTACCGACAGTCGGTAGGGTAGGTCCCGTTGGGTAAGGCTTTCAAATATGTCTTTCTTAAATTAGATTCATTTCTATATTTCTTCTCTTGTTCCCGTTTCACGGCCGAGCGACCGAACCGATTTGTATGGATCGTTCTCAGAAATCAAACGCTCACGAATCGAGTTATGATGGAATAAATGTTTATCAATGAATTCTTTTTATGCGCAAAGACAAAAAAGTTACGGTTATGAAACTCCAGCCATGAATCTTGAGTTTAAATATTTAATTGGACAGAAAAATACGGATCCATGGTGCACGGTTTACTTTTTGATCTTATCAGATATTAACGCAGTCGACATCAACGTTGTTTTTCGGGACCCATCTCATTCTTGAATGACGACCAACTTGATTCTTTAATATGTCAATTACGCAGTAGCAGACACTAAAGTGTCAAGTATTTTAGAAATTTTCACATTTTTTATCGCGTCGTGGAAAAATTACGGAATAAAAAAATATGTGGAGCATCTCATGGCTGGAAATGCGTCTCTGGAATTTCGTAGCCCGCCCCGACAGGCTTAGGTTTCAGGCACCACAAGCAAACAACTCGTTATGCCTGCACAGCGCTCTGACTTGGCTCCAGCGACATCAAAAGTAAATATGGACGTTTTACAATTCGAATGATTCCCTCAAAATGTTAAAAGTATTCCTCTTCGTCCATTGGCACTGGTGAGCTTGACACACTTCCCAGCCGAATGAGCCATGCACGTGTAAACGAAAGACTATTCGCAAAGGGAACTTTGCCAACTTTTTCCGGGGGCGATAAGAATAATTATATGAAAGTCGCGAGCAGCGAAGAAAACACATCAGTTCGTTACTCAATATCGCGTCACCGCTATCGCAACAATTTTTTAAACATCGGTGAAATTTTTTTATATTTTCACAAATTTGTTCTCGAATATTAATTTGAATAAAATTCTACGCATGGAAACTTTATCATATTTTTTTTTTTACTCAATTAAAACAGTAAATTAATTAAGTGAATTTTAATGAATTCATTCGGTTCGTTCAATTACAATTTACTCTCGATAACGATATCCATAATCGATCAAAATACAACGCTTGAGGAACACCCTCGAGACTGCATCTTCATTCATCTTGCTCGAATATACGAATTTGCACAATCTAAAGCCATTTGCAAACCACGTGATCAATCAACTCGGGGCCGAATCATTAAACACACAGTTCTATCTATTGAACAAGTGTATGTGACAAACAAGTGATCTAGTGATTGGAAACTGCAGTTGAAAGCTGATACCGAGCATCTTTCTTGCAAATGCACTTTTGTGTTATGCAAGTGGGTGCATAAAAGTGCAATGATGCGTATCGCATGCCTGTTGACCTTAGAGATAGTCGTCTTGTTTCAACTAATGTTAGGGAAATTTCTGGATATGAGTAAATCGTGAAAAAAAAATTGTAAATATTTACTATCGTGGCTTTCACATCCGTAGACTTTGCCCTTGTCATTATTGCATAAAATATCATTCATTATTGATAAAAAATGTGTCATAAAAATTTGGAGTCATTTTTCCCAAAAAATTCTGAAAATTTACCAGAATATTTTTATAAAAAGTGTCGGGATCGTGGTCATTTTCACAATGACGTAATTGCATAGATAATCGAAATTTTCTCGACCCATTGACAATTGTAGTTCAATTGTCAATTTTTTTTTTTCTTTATTGGTACGATTTTAGTGGAAGAAATGCATTCGTGTAGACATACTTTTTAATTTGGAAACAAGGACACAATAAATACAGCGTGTACGATCTTTTGGCATCAATCACGCGATATATTAAGTATCATAAAAGCAGTGCGCTTGCGTCTGTCACACAATCTAATCTTTGGTCCGTGAGTAAAATTCTTCGCAGTCTCCATCGCGGTCTACTGAAGAAAATTTCTCACCGTCATTCGCGAACAAGTTCAATAACATTATATCATAGTTTCGGGGTAAAAAGGCGTCAAATCGATATGAATATAGAGGATGATTCTCATGTTGGTCAGGACAGTGTCATCGAGCCATTGACTTTGAATCCACGAGCGAAAAACGTCGCGAAATCATCGCGTAATTGTTTTTGTTTTTTATTTTTTATGTTTTTTTTTTCAATTATCGGTATTACATAACGAGATGGACGTTAATGATTTGTTTTCTTGCAGACGATGTGGGCAGGAAAGCTGAACTGGATGCTCAACGAGCCCTCAATGAAACGGGTACGGGGATTAATATTTTGACTACGATTGCCTTGAAAGATTACGAGAAGATAATTAAAAGAGGTCAATCGTTACGTGTTTTTTGCTTGTCGCAGGCTTCGGAAAATTCAATTACAAAATCATTACCGTTTCTGGAATGATGTGTATGAATGTGGCTTTCGCTATCACCAGCGTGGGTTTCCTTCTTCCATCCGCAGCTTGTGATTTCGATATGAATACTTTCGATAAAGGTCGACTGAGCGCAGCACCCATTTTTGGTAAGGTAATCTCCTATGATTTAAGGCGCAAAGGATCAGCCCCGTAACCTTAAAAAAAAAGTTTGATTGAATTTGAACGGTTGGTTGCCATCAACTGTGGTCATTTTTCATTCAAGAAATTATTTCACATCAAAGTTCTCTCGGATCCCAAATTCCCGAACTTTTCAATGTACAAATTGTAATGAGGTTGAGAAAAAAATTTGATTGTGAATAATTTAATCGTGACGTGATTGACGTTACTCAGGAATGTTGCTCGGTTCGTGCATATGGGGTTGCATAGCCGATACCAAAGGACGTCGAACAGCACTTTTAAACTGTCTGTTCCTGCAAGCGATATTCGAGTGCTTCGCCTCAGTGGTATCGAATTATTGGGGATTTATAGTTTTCAAATTCCTCAGCGGACTCTCGTAAGTTTTGTTTTCTTACGTTGGAAAATAACGGATGAAAAACCCTGTGAATCATTGCAATGAATATTGTATAATTATTATGTCATAACGACACGATACATCAAGGTTTTTACCCGGAGCTGGACTTTTAGACTGAGCGGTCAGATGGCTGTTCTGTATACATACGTCGGCGAATTTCAACCTGCCAGTTATCGCGAGAAGGCACTGGCTTTCATGGAGATACCTTGGGTCTTAGGAACCATCCTTGCTCCCGGTAAGTACGACTCATTTTCCCTTCATTTTCAAAATTCAATCCATGTCGAGCCAGACCATGAATGTAGAATTTCCATGAACCTTCAATGAGGGAAGAAAAATATTAGAATCCCTTTCCCATCTGTCGAGGCTGTGCAAAGATTTTATTCGAAAAGGAAAAGAAAAATGAAATGAAACTGCGACTAGATTCTTGAAATTTCATTATTGTGATGAAAAAAAAATTATTACGATTTTGATAGACAATTATTTGGAAAAAAAAATGCAAGAAATATGTGAACATTCCATTGACCCGGTTCCCTTTTTGCTGTTGATGAGTTATTGCCTTCTGGTCGTCTTTTCACATTGACTATATTTTTCCGCAGTTATTGCCTGGATCACAATACCGCTCGAAATAAACGTGGCCATCTCGGGATTTTCCTTCAAGTCGTGGAACTTGTATGCCGCAATGTGTTCAGCACCGGCGTTTGTCGTTGCGTTTCTACTTGTAAGGTTACCCGAAACACCGAAATACCTCGCAGAAACGGCTCGTTTTGCCGAACTTCGTAACGTCCTGATTAGCATGTATCGCCAAAATACTGGCAACACGACCGAAGAATATATCGTGAGTACGTAAAAACCTCAATATCGTGCATACTCATAAATCATTACCTACATTTACTATTTAAATGCAAAATGCATTAAAAAATAAAAATATGATAAACTTTTTTTTCTTCGGCAACTACGGCCCGGCATTTGACCTCGTCGCCACATTCAACGAAAAATCCACTTTTCCCGCAAAAATTATTTTTCATTCTTATATTCAAAGTTAATCGTCCTGTCCATTGATATATTTATTTTTTCCTTTATTCCCATTAATAACGATATTAAAGTTTCATCTCTGGCTCTGCTCTCAAAAAAATTGGATAAATTAATGAATTTCGTAGCATCCCAACGAAAAATATTTTATCCATTCACCATTTGCTTAATTGTTGGAATCGACTTAATATTCCTTTGGGTCATTCAATTTTTCATTCGGGAAAATTGTCTTAGATCGACACTGCAGTTTTATTTTTGGCTCGTCTTTAAAGAAAATCGAATAAATTAATAAATTCCGTTGCATTCCAACGATGCAAACTTCAGCGTCATTATTGGTTCAATTAAAATCAATTTTTTTGTTGTTGTTGGTGTTTTTTTTTTACTGTTTATATAGAAAAAAAAATGAGTCTACATTGAAAGATTTATGTATAGGCTAATCTCGACAAGGCTGGAATAAAAATGTTCACTGATCGATTGAATGATCCAACGAGTAAGGATGCGGAAAAAAGTCAAAGCATTTTGGATGCTTTCCGTCAATTTTTCGTTACCCTGTACGAACAAACGACGATGCTTCTCAAGCCTCCTTACCTCGGTCGAACGACGATCACATGTCTTGGAAGTTATTGCATTTTTGCTTCACTCTACACGCTCATGCTTTGGTTCCCTGAACTTTTTCATCGGTTCGCTGAATTTGAGGATCAACACCCCGGAGAACGCGCAAGCGTTTGCATCGTCTCGCAATCGATCTCATTGAAGAATTATGAAAAGGCCACATTTTCTAATTCTGCAATTCCAATGAACCAGGTACTTCATTATTCCATTGAAATCCATGTTTTTTAACCCTTAGTGGCCACACGGGGCAACTAGTTACCCCAGGCTAAGAAAAAAGTGAAATTAGAGGTCTAAAATCTTTAAAATGGACCCTAATAACGATATCTGCTGGTAGTAGACAAGTCTGAGATGTGACTCCATTATATAGGAAGCCGAAAAAACGCGTGGCTGCGTTTTGAGCGTTCGTTTTCTTGGCGTGAGGTAACTAGCTACCCCAATGTGGCCACAACCGTTGCTCGGCACAGATCTTTGTTCTTAATGCACTTTTTTTTATTGATCGGCGAATACTTTAATTTTTGTATGGTAGTAGTATATATTGTGCATACAATCCTAAAGTTTTAGCCCTTAAAATTGAAAAATGGCGGAGTAATGAATTTTTTTCTGAAAAAAAAAATTCATTTTTGCTGAATTTTCACCAGTTCCACCAGTTTTGACCAGTTTTTACAACGCTGTCTGTAAATTGGCCAACAAAAATCATTAGAAATGTTGGAGAAGTCTTCAATGGACATGTAACAATCGGTTGGAAGTGTAAAACATCCACATGTCTTGTACAACTGAGTAGTCTATCAGCGTGGGGTAATGAGGTACCCCATGTGGCCGCTATGTGGCCTGGCTAAGCTGTGGCCACTAAGGGTTACCTTTCTATTTATCGCCCTATCAATCAGCAGTATTGTAAAATTAATTTTTTCTCCTTTCATAAGACGAAAACTGATAATGTTACGACTGAGACTACTTGCGACAGTACAATTGGAACGCAAGTTTATATTTACACGTTAATTTTGGCCTTATCGTGTATTCCTGTGGCTGTGATGTTTTCCATCTGCGCTAGTCGTCTCGGATTTCGTTTTTACTTAGGTACGTGTGTGTACTTAACAAATCATCATATAATATAAGGAATCTCTCATTATTAGTATGGAATTTAAAATAAAAATGAGAAAACGATTTGTCGCCACGAGGAGCTTGCATGATCACACAAACATAGAGAAAAAAAAAGATTCGATTGGATGAACAGAGATATGAAAAAACATAATTCGTCTAGGCTAGAAATACAACGTGATAGAAATACGAGCTTATTGGGAGATACGATGAACTCATAAATCTAAGGCTTTACTGTTTTCGAAGGCTCTCACTATTCACGAAAGAATATTGATTGCATAGCAATGCTGTGATTGGAGGTTGTATCTCATTGATTCAGCGTTCATTTTCTTTTATGGCATGGCAGCCTTATATATGTGTATTTCATTAACCAGATGAACATTTGGTTCGTCGATAAATGTCTATAATGAGACAGATTCGATTGAAATTTTACCGGAAATATGAATTTCTCCGAATTCGAGTCATTTATGACACGAGGTCACTGAAATAGGTGAAAAATAAATAAATCAGGTCACCGTTCCAGGGTTAAGGAGCAGGTGGCTACACACAAAAATGTTGCCATGTTGGAAAGCATAGGAAATTTCGGAATTATTGGAATTTGATGACATTTGGTTAGCATACTCTTTAGTATTAAATATAAATGTAAAAAAAATTTTTTTTAATTTCCTTCACAGAGTTCTCGAGTAATTGAACACGAGGGTTTACATGCATAAGCAAAGGACTCAGATATATATGTATATCTTTTGCATAGTGTAAACTGCTCAAATCAAAATATAAATTTTTTTTTATTAAATTGAAATTAAAATCAGAATTCATCAAATTTTTAATTTCTTAAATTTTGTCAAATTTCTAATATATTAAATTTCATTAAATTTTTAATTTATTAAAGTTTATTGAATTTCGAATTCATCAAATTTGAATCAAATTTATTAAATTTATTTATTGAAAAATAGAAAAAAATATATCTCATCGTATTTGATGCTACAGAATATGATCGCCAGATCTCATTAAATTCTTATGATATTGTCGTATGTAGCGAACTTTCTCGATTGCTTAATGTAATTTTTGCTCAATTTTTTTGGTGACGTATCTTTTGACTCGATGGTTAATCTTGTGTAAATATTTTTAGTATTCAACAGTTTTGGATGCTGTGCTGTAACGATCGGGTTAATATTCGTAACTACATCAACACAGAATTTGATTTTGTCTTGTATCTACGAGGCCCTAATGTCCGTCTGCGTTACTGTCATATTCTGCATTTCCGTGGAGCTTTTTCCCACCAACTTGAGGTGTGTGTTAGAGAGAAAAAAAAAAAAAATCGTTGGAAAAGCAAAAATGAAAAGTTTTTTGGAAAAATTTATTTGGTTTCAGGGTGACCGGCTCAGCGCTTGCCTCGTTGTTCGGTCGTATCGGAGCCCTCGTTGGTAACACGATGTTCGGTTATTTAATCGACGACCATTGTTTCGTATTGATATCTATCGTGGCCATTGAACTCTTCCGTAAGTTTTTTCGTCTCTCGGTCAATAGAAAGATCGTTAGTTCTCGTATGATGCTGATAAAAGCATTTGATGGAATGCGCACAAAGCAATTCCACTTTTTATTTAGAATAATGAATTAATTGTCTTTCGCAGTTGCGGGAGTTTTGGGATTCTTCGTGACGAGTGATAACGATGAAACATCGATAAGGGGGGATGAAAAATTTTGCGAACTACCGACATCCAGCGTCCTCCATTCCGGCAATGAAAAATATTCTCCGAGCGTTGATAACAGTGTTTCGTAGTAAAACTAATCACTAAATTAACATCATCATCATAATTATTATTTAAAGTGACATTTTGCACTTTAGGCCAGTAATTTTTTTTTTTCGATATCTACATCGATATACAGGAAAATTGAAAAATAAATTTATGTTTCTTTTTCGTTCGCATTTTTTTTGAGAAAAAATTGGAAAAAAAAAGTTCGGTCGCAAGAATTTTTATAATCTGCCGACTTGTCAACGATTTTCTGATTCTATATCACGAGAATAAGAGAGACAAAGTTCGTGCAAGGATCATGAAAGATTTGATGAAAAATTATTCGTTCGTATTTTGTTTTGAGAAAAAATTCGGGAAAAAATCTTCGGTGGCAAAAATTTTTATAATCCAATAACTTGTTTACGATATTCTGATTCTGAATCACGAAAAAAAGAGAGGCGTGCATGGATGATAAAAGATATGATGAAAAATCCGACCGGTTGCAGTTCGATTTATTAATTTATAGTGATCACCATGATTGACGTCACGCGTAGTCTTACAGTAAGATGTTCAATTGCTTTGTGACTCGATCAAATGTCTCTCCCCTCCGAATACGCGCCTCGTGATGTTCTCGTTTCGTCGACAAATATCGTACCATAACCCACAACTATAATACTGCAAGAATTATTCATCAAATAGTCTTTATCGTTCTGCGCCAACGGGTCCTGCGGCGCTCTCGAGGCTCACTAAACGTGTAGACTCGTCAGTATACATATCAACTATCACGATCCGCGATAGCTGATAAGTGAACACTATTAAAAAACTGTGTAGACCTAAAGTTTTTCTTCATCCATTCGGAACGAGGGTGGATCCGAAAAAAAAAAGTTTTTCGTCACTGAAAATTCAAGTACGTCGGTCCCTCCATTTATTTTTTTTTAATTCTTACGATCAATTTCTTTTTTTTTTCATTGCACACAGTATACGGTCAGATTTTGAGTAAATGTGACATTTTGTTTTTTTTTAGTGAAAATAGGAAACGATGACTTATCAAAAAAAAATTCGATCACTGAGAGTGTCGCGGAAAATGCAGTCAATCAAACAGGTAACGATGAAATATTCATTTTTGTGTTTGGGGTCCACGCAACATTAGCCTCTGGAAAGGTATATGACTGTGAAGTTTGCAACGTTGAAATTGAGTGAAAAATATTATGTCCGTTAATGTTTTAGTGAATTTTGAAAATCGTGACAATTTTTTGTGTCGATCGGATTTTTAGGTTGCAAGAAAAAAATCGTTTTATTGTGGAGACCAAATATTGAAGAACTATTATGAGCTCTGCTGGAGAAATAACAGAATTTCGTTGCATTCAAATAATTAAATGAATTCATTGCAAAAAGTTGTGGGCTACTATCCGACCCGGCAAACGTTCCGTAGCCACATTAGTTATTTCCGATTAATATCCTGAGTTGATTCCAGTAAAAAAAAAAAAATTAGGAAAAAAATTAAACAAAATTTTGTCAAGAAAAGAAAAAAAAAATTCTACATAGGAACACCCCGATCGATTAGCGGTATGAAATATACTTCACGACCTATTCTCATACCTACCAATTGCACATAAAAAATTGCATAAAAAAAAATTTTGTACGGGTCCGCATAGAACTTGAAATCATTTTTCACATGTATGGAGGACTCACACGAACGTAAAAAAATATCCAATTAGAAATCAAGTACCTGCCTAACTTACTAGAAAGTTCGAGCATTTTCTACAAATTCACAAATGTTCCATGCACTAATTTCATAATTTTCCATTCAAAATCAAAACAAATGTCATCACTTAATAGTGTATCAGTGTGGTATACTTTGTCGTTGTTATATATAAACAAAATAATGTCGTTTGTACTTCTTCGTGTTTCTGCGCATATTTGTGTATGTATGTGTGCGCCCCTCCTCTGAACTGAGCGTCGAAATATTCGGAAATGCACAATTTTATTTATACGAGAACTTCAAAACCCCATAACTCATGGAATTTATTGAAAATGTCAGAATGTAAAATTTCGAAATGTTAACAAGGACGTTTCATGCAGGAAAAAAAAAAGTTTTATCGTTTTTCGAAACCGTGGCCAAATTTTATCGAATTATTATAATTTTACTGGAACAAAATGCACGAGGCGAGATGATGTAATGATGAATGGATCTTGTTGATCGTTTGAAGGGTTCGGGAAGTTCAACTACAAAATCATGGCAGTTTGTGGCCTGATTTATTTCAACTATGGATTCGGTATAAGCAGCCTGGGGATCGTTATTCCTTCGGCTGCTTGCGACTTTGGAATGACGACTATTGACAAAAGTCGATTGAGTGTCGCAGCGGCTTTAGGTAAGAAAAAAAATGACAAGTCTCTGGAAGCAATAAAAATGTGTTTTACTCCGCGAATGATAATTTTCATATTTACTTTGTTCAGGAATGCTGTGCGGAGCTTATTGGTGGGGCTGCTTGGCAGATATTAAGGGTCGTAAATTTACACTAATCGCTGCGTTATTGCTGCACGGAGGCTTCGATGGCATTTCCGCAATCGTTTCAAATTATTGGCTTTTTGTGTCAACGAAATTTTTCAGCGGACTTGGGTGAGTCCCTGCATTTCAACAATTAATTTAAAAATCTTCGATTAATTTTTTTTTTCCTTTTTCAACAGCATGAGCGGAGAACTGGCGCTGGTATTCGCTTACCTCGGAGAATTCCAACCGTCATATATCCGTGATAGGATTCTGACATGGATGGAACTTGCCTGGGCCCTTGGGTTCACTGTTACCCCCGGTAGGTTCACGAATATTCATATTTATTGATAAAAAAAATTGGTCTTATGGTAAAACTTAGTTTAATTACATTTTGTCTCTTCTCTTATTGAATGTATCGAAACAGAAATATTTCCACGACAATTCCAGAGCTCAACCAATCCGAGAAACAGCCATTTATGTTTTTAAGGACGTTGTATGGCGATCGGCAATTCTAAATTTTCGTTTTCACTTTTTCTTACATACAAAATGGTTCGCGAGCCTAAGTTCATTGAAAAAATTGGTAAAAATTGACTAAAGAACAACGTACTCTAAATTCAGGGTCGTCCGAGGTAATATATATTTGTTATATAATAAACAAAATTTCGAAAAAAATTTACGACCGATATTTTTGAAAAATTGAATCAAGTTTCTTCAATGTTACACGAAAATGTATGCAAAGTTTTAAAAAGATTCACGATTTAGAAAACGAAATATTTAATGTTGACAATTGGAACTTTTATCACGCGATCTTATGAGAAAATACTGAAAATTGTGATTTTTATAAATAAATTTTTCGACTTCTACATGGTGAAGCCTCTTAAAATTGCGTAAGCTATTAGATATCAGTATTCTCTTTATGGAGTGCAAATTCAAAGGAATTTTATGGATGGAAAATGTTGTATACAACGTCCTTAATGTTGGGAAAAAAGATTTTTCTTCTGCCTCGTGTCTTCATTTATTTTTATCCCAATTTAATTCACCCAGTCAATTTTTACATCGATAAGGAATGAAGAGACATTCTCTATTATTCAGGCGATCACAAAATAAATATTCTTCTAACAAAATGTAACCCTGAATGATGGATCTTGGAGACTTGATGATATGAAATACAATGAGCTCGTTAATTTGATAGAATATTTAAATTAGTCAAGATGCATGATGTTTACTATGAAAATATGTGTTAATTGTTCTGAATTGTTAATTCCAGCAATAGCTTGGGGCATAATTCCCTTGAACTTTGGATTCAAAACGACATATTTTTTTTTCAACTCATGGAACCTTTTCATGCTGCTGTGCTCGATACCCTCCATAGTAATAGCCATTCAGCTGTTTTTGCTCCCTGAGACGCCCAAGTATCTCGCTGAGAGTGGACAGTACACCGAACTTTTGAACGTTCTCGAGAGGATGTTCACGGATAACACTGGAGCGGCGTCTGGAGAGTACACAGTAAGACGTAATCAATTGATTTATTAATATTCATATGAAACGACGCATTGTTTATTCCGTTCTGTGGCATGGGGGACACGAAAAGGGGGACGCAAATGCATAAATATGCGTCATCCACAGCAGCCTCGAGTTTTCGTTAATTCAGTAGATCGTGGGCGAGAAACAAATCGATTGTCTCCAGTAAATCTCCAGTTAAGAAGGGTGGCTACACACAACGATGTTGACATATTAATAGGAAATTTCGGAATGATTAGAATTTGATGAAATTTAGTGAGCATGCTCTTTAGTATTAAATACGAATTTACAATTTTTTTAAGATTTTTCTTCTACATAGTTTTTGAGTTATTGAACACTAGAGTTTACATGCATAAGCATAGGATTCAGATGTACACAGGTATATCTTTTGCATATTGTGAACTCAAATTATTCGACAACTATGAGGACGGAATATTGAAAAACAATTGTGTCATCGTATTTGATTCTAGATAATACTATCACCAAATTTTATTAAATTCTTATCATATTGTCGTACGTAGCTAACCTCCTTGATCACAAACAAAGCAAAAATATTCAATGATTCCTGTGGTACAAATTTCACTACCAATGATGACGTCAATGTCAGGAAATTGTGGCTGGATCAGTTTGCAGAAAATAATGATTTTGACGTGCATACCCCTTGCAACTGTTGGCTCGCAAGGCGGATGCAGTCACGGAGCATCAATTGATGATTATGGCAATTAGGACATTTGGTTGATTAATCAATTGACTTATCAATGACATGACAGAGCTGTAGAGTAAAAGAAAAAAAAATAGTCACCAAAGCATAATTCATCGTCGACGAGAGAATAAAATTTAATAACCGATAACAGTAAAGCGTGGTTTGGTTGACCTT
This sequence comes from Campopleginae sp. 14b, assembly GCA_030522525.1. Lineage (NCBI taxonomy): Eukaryota > Metazoa > Arthropoda > Insecta > Hymenoptera > Ichneumonidae > Campopleginae sp. 14b. Next base: position 37,579 of record JAPYYS010001373.1, read on the forward strand.
TGACCTTTGAGGCAAAACTCATTCCGCAAACGAATTAACGAACTTAATTGCCAATAAATCATTAAAGTAATGATCGGTCGATCCATTAATTAGCTCATTAATCACTTTTCTCAAGAGTTGGCAAGATTTCAATGACATGTCTGTATACTTTCAGATGAAAATCTCGAAAATGAGAGATTCCAGTCTCGAGGAACTGATAAATCTTGCTCAGACGCCAGAGTCTAAAATGAAAAATGGCAAAAGTGCGGGGGACAAGATTTCAAGCTTTCTCAATCAAACGGTTATGATTTTCAAACCTCCTTATCTCATCACTACGCTAATTATCGGCATCGTCATGATTTGCCTCATGTCATCATATTTCACGTTGGTCATGTGGTTACCCGAAGTATTCAACAGATTCGCTACTTTCGAAGCAATCTTTCCCGGCGAAGCAGCAAACATCTGTTCCATAACGGATCGATTACGTCGAAATGTCACCAACATCCTGACACCCGAAGTAACAATCGCGTCGTTTTTTTCCCTCGAAACAAAAATGCAGATTATTCGAATACTGACAGCATTTTTTTCATCACAACATCAATGTCCATTGAAGAAATATTAAGGCGATTCCAAAAATACAAAAAAATGGTGAATGGATAAAATATTTTTCGTTGCACTCCAACGATACGAACTTTAATGTCGTCCAAATGCAGTCTCATGAAAACTGATATAACTTTGCGATAAGTTTATTTTTCTTTTTGACCTCTGAATTTTCAATACCTACTATATACTGAAAGCAACGGAAACGAAATGAAATTTCCTAATAAATATTTGTTGCCTTTGTTTAAAAAAATGGTCTTAACAAAATGTTATTTTTTTAATAACGAGCTCTCCAGTCGTCATAAAAAAATTCCGCGACCAATGTGCGCAAAGCTTTTCTATTCCTAGGCGATTAATCACATTCCGTTGTGACGAAGTAGAATATGTTGAAATGTCCAAAAATATTCTGAAAAGTCTTATCATTGGATGTCTCACTTTTGTGGCGTGACAAAAAATCACACGCAGTAGAAATAGCTTATAACTCTGATCGCTCTATTTTATTTTTGGGCGCTTATCTCATTCATCATGAGACAGTGTTTCATAAAATAATTCAGACTCATTATTTTTTTTTAATTTCTCAATTTTTCTCTCGATTTAGAAAAAAATTAAATAATGTCCTTGCATGTGTAACGAAAAATACAACTCAGGAAAATATTTTTTAAAAGGTCATTCGATGGTTGTCAGTCTTCGAATCTTCGAAAAATCTACGAATAATTTATGCACAGGTTACGCAGTTTTACACACCCACAATTAATTACAAATAATTTGCAGTTCGATTTGGCAGATGACACAATGGCCTGTGACGGTATAAAAACTGATGTTTACTTACACTCGATCATTCTTGGCATTACGTCCGTACCAACGGCGATATGGTTGCCTCTGTTCGTCGAGCGTTTGGGTTACATATTTCACTTGGGTATGCTATGGAAATTAATTTCATTTCGTACTTTAATGATAAAAAATAAATATTGGCGTGAATGAGGTGCCTCGATTCTGAGATACATTTCTTCTACATTTTTTAATCTAATTTTTATCTATTCCTTGCCAAACTTCGTTCCAGGAATTTGACACAGAAGTTCACTTCACTACACTCCACCTGTTGCTTCAAAACTCTGAAGCCAGTGATGCGAGACATTCTCAGCGCCCTAGTTTTCTTGGCCCCAAAATATTAACCCCTAGCGGTCATACCTCGGCCAGGCCAGATAGCGTCATACAAGACTAGGGGTATTTTAAAAATTTCAAGCGATCGTTTTTTGTTGGTTAGAGTTCTTCAACATTTCTAATGGTTTTCATGGGTGACTTTCTGGATGGCGTTCTAATAACTGGTAAAATCTGTTAGATATTCAGCGAAAATGATTTTTTTTCAGAAAAAAATTCATTACTCCGCCATTTTTCAATACTGAGGGCTAAAATTTTAGGATTGTATGCCCAATATGTACTAATACCATACAAAAATTAGAGTATGCGCCGATCAATAAAAAAGTGCATTAAAAAAAAAAGATCTGTGCCGAGCAATGGTTGTGGCCACATTGGGGGCAGCTAGTTACCCCACGCCAAGAAAATGAACGCTCAAAACGCAGCCCCGCGTTTTTTCGGTTTCCTATGTAATGGAGTCACATCCCACACTTGTCTACTACCAGCAGATATCGTTACTCGTATCTATTTCAAAGGCTTTAGACCTCTAATTTCACTTTTTCTGTGTTTGGGGTAACTAGTTAGCCCGTGTGGCCACCGCGGGTTAATGACAGCACACGTCGTTTAAAAATGTCTCCGCGTTATTATGAATTTCACACTCCGAAAAAAATGGGAAATGATCTTCACTTTTATTGCACCATAATATCAGCTTCACTTTCATTTATGTCTCCATTAATTTTCACAATGAATCAGTACATCAAGTCGTTCGACTTGAGTTCGGACACTTGTAATCCAAACATGAGCAGCAACCCCACTTGACTCTGGATCTCATTTTGAAGTGTCCATTGAACTTCAAGTCACGCGAGTGACTTGAAGAGACTAGATGAAAAGAAATTCAACTAAAAACCTTAATTGCTCGAGCTGCCTAGAAAGATTTCCCCTTTCTCTCCATCATAGTTTGATGTCATATACATAGAAATGGGATTTGGAGATCGTTGATATAACGAGGATCCCGAAACCAAATAAACCGAAAGTACAAATATTGAAAAGTCGCAATTACCTCTTACGAGTATCCTCGTACAATAAAATAACGCTAATCGAGATGAAAATATTTTTTTTCTCCATTTCTTCGTTTTATTACCATTCTCAATTTTTCTTATGTGTCATTTTTTTTTCTGAAACGTTTCTCTACTTCGTATTTTTATTTCTTACCCCTCAACGAGTCCTGCTATCTCGGTTTTTGGCGAACTCGATGTTCCAACCTTCAGTAACCTTTTCAATAATTTACAGCTGGTTAAATCGTCAGTAAACACTCCTAGACTGGGAGAGTAGGTTTTGGCAAAGTTTCTGAATCAAGCTTGCAAAAATCGTCTTGCAAATATGGGATCCGACATGCCATCATAGATGTTTGAAAACATTGTCCCTAACGCTGTCATATGATATTCCATTTTCTTGTCTCATAATGAGCAACTTTACTCGATACAGGAAAAATATAAAAATAATTAGTTTTAATGAGAATTATATTGATCTCGTCAATCGTCGATAATTAATTGATGTAATTGACGTTGCATGAACTATTATTTCCATGAATTTGTAAATATCTATAAATATTGAAAAACCGTTTTTTTCTTTCCAATTTTATAGTGTTGGGATCGTTCATTTGTGCTGCAGTGACTTGTGGTCTCTTTTTCGTTACGACGGCCGTAGAGAATCTCATATTATCGTGTATCTTCGAAGCCATTGCCTCAATTTGCATCACTGCAGTTCTTTGCATGCTCGTCGAACTTTATCCGACGAATCTTCGGTAAGTGTAGATTTATGCATCATTAAAAAGAACGCAGTATTCAATGTATCTTAAGATTGAGATTGATTGGATATCCGATCAACTTGACAAAAATAATGACGCAATATCTCGTTAAGCTCTCTTCATGCTAATTAATCAACAAAGAAGATGTTTTATGTTCTTAAGGCGTTTCAATTTCCTGCATTTGAGTTCCACGCTTTTGCGCATTACTTCTATCCCATTGATTAATCAATTAATTTAATTAATTGGCTCAATTGGTTAAGGAATTTCATTAATTATATCAATTAATGGGGCCGAAACGTGAAACGCGACCTATTAGTTAATGGATTAATTAATTACATTACATTATGAACTTGTTTGTGTGTTTGTTTGTTTATCCATTTATTTATATATTCAATTATATATTTATTCATTCATTCATTTATTTATTTATATATGTATTTATTTATTTGTTCATTTATTTATTTATTTATTTATTCATTTGATTCATTCATTTCTCCGCAATAATTAATTAATGAATTTCTAATTGATAATTAATCAATAAATTGATCAGATGTGTAAATGTGAATGTCATTTTTTCCTACCGATTAAATCACAAAAAAAGTTCGATAGTTATCGGAATATATGTATTTAAAAAAAAAATCATAGGATTTCTATCAATGCCTCGTGACTCGACAGAGTGTTCAACAATAACACGGACGTTTCATGTTACATTTCATTTTACAAAGGAAACGTCTATTTTTAGCAAAATGTCGGCTTATCTTTTGTCTTCGATTAATTTATATAACTCATCGTAAACAATGATAATAATGCGGATCCATGTATCACCGTGAGCGGCTTACATAAAAAACGATCGAGATTGAGAGATAAAATTTTTTAATACGATCGAGCCGAATATTACTCGGTTTCAATTTGAAAGTTGATCGTCCGTGCGTGACATATTTTTGAAGCTTTCTCATAGCGATCTCATCAATTGGTGATCAATCTTCGAAAAAATGCAACAAAAATAATAAATAAAGATTGTGTGGAAACGGATTAAATACTGACACAATTTTCTTCAATTTATTATTCTCTAACGAGTTCATAGATCGAAAACACACAATTATCAGAGGTTTACATCAATTTTTTTTTTTTTCAAACCGATAAAAATAATTGAAAACATGTTTTTGTACCTCAAAGTTGATGAAATGTGATTTTTTAAACGTTTTCACTCACCGGCTACCTTCTTCATGGAATATTATTTTTACACTCCATTTAATGAATTAATTCCAATAAATTCTAGACGTTTCCATCTTTGATTGTTTTGAAAATAAAAAATGTAAATCTCGCTCATGATTATGAGATGCATTCAATTTCACAACTCATTGAATGTCTCCAGAAATGGATTAAAAATTCAATCGCGATAAAATAAACACGTTGGGGAAGAATCCGAGATCGCGATCTATATCTCCGATGTTTTTATACCGTGTCATACGCAACGCCAATCAAACATTTATCCATAACTCCGACAGCAATATCCATTAACGACGTCACATCTCTCGCCCGAATGTCTGCGATTATTGAACATAGGAAATATATCACGTGTTTACAATTTAACGATCGAAATTCACAGGGTCATGGCAGCCGCTTTCACGACGTTTATCGGACGAGTTGGATGCTTCGCAGGCAACGGCCTCTTCGGATATCTCATCGATGACTACTGCGTACCCCTAATCTCCATCATTGCCGGACAATTCTTTCGTGAGCATTTTTTCTTTTTTTTTCTCTCTCTCTCTCTCTCTCTCTCTCTCTCTCTTTCCACGTTGCATTTACCCCGGTCTCTTACGAGACAAAAATGATCTATAGATCGGAGATAAAATTTACAACATTTTTCAATTATACATTCGATGATAATTTTTTTTTCATCAAAAAGTTTTGTTTGATCAAAAAGTATTGAGATATTTCGAATATTTTCTCATTTCTATATTTAAACAATTTTTTCCTGATTTTTATCATCGTACTGGGTCGGAATGACCCGTGAGATGTTTAAACGCGTGCCATGTTGCCAATATCGTTTCCGAACGACATACAAAAATTCAGGATGTTAATTTAAATCTTTCGGAACAAGAATATCGAAGCAAAAAAATTTTATCCAATTTTCAAAATGGCGAAAAAAAATGAGGAAACAAGCAATGTGCAAAACGAAAATTCGGGTCTCGAACGCCAATAATTCGCTGTAATTCTGGCCCAGAATTGCGCTAGGGGTCATTTTGACCCCTGTTTTTTCTTGTTTTAATAATTGAAAAAATATTCACTTCGGAAAATCGCTTTCCACACAAAATCAGAGTGTTTCCTTGGATCACAGTATTGGCAATTCATCAGGCCCGATTCGTCGATAAGAAAAAAGTGAAAAACTTTTTTCAAGTTGTCATTTTTTTTTTCTTCAACTTTGTCTCATAAATTAAGTAATTTCATATATTAATAAAATTAATTCAATTTATAATATTTAATTTATTTTAATTAATTTCAATTTTTAAAATTATTCTTAAAATTCATTTAATTTATAAAATTAGTTTCATTAATAAAATGAATTTCTTCTCGAATCGTGGACGATCGAATGTCGATTGATATTCGAAATTTTTTGTTCCAGTCAGCGGAGTACTGTGTATGTTCATTCCACTAAAGTCCAAGCGACAGAACGTAAATCATAGCGAAACTACAAAGTTGTGAAACGGAGACAGTGGCGAAAATAATTTCGCTTCTGGTAACAATGTCGTTTTTTTTTGTTTTACCCCGGTGAAGGAAGGAACGTGTCGCATGTGTGTCCGTCGACTTATTTATGCCTGCGTCACTGCCTCATGTACGCCGTGTCTCGAACCCTTGACACTTTCTTACCTTATATTTGTAACAATACATCAAAAAGCAGCGTCATTATCAACGAAAGAGACAAACAATAATCTCTGTTATATTTATAGCTACGGCGACCTCGTGTGCCTACGCAGATTGAGACTAACGAAGACCTTGATGTGTATTTTACGAGAATGAACCACGTGGAACAACGACGATTGTAGTCACTCGATTGATCCATTGATTATTTTATTAATTATAAAGTACGATTTATACACGATGTTTGAAATAATAAAATTCAATAAAAAAAAGTCAACGATCCTGATTTTTTTTTGTTTCATCCAACGGTGTCACTGTAATTAATAAATATTAATAAATATTAATTACAGCAATAGTAACATCGTCATATTTTTTTCTTCGCGTCCATTGTTCCAGCAAATAATAAGGACGCAAAATTTTCTGTCAAAAGAATTCTGACCCCAAGTCGAGAAATTCATTTATAAAAATCACAATTTTCAGTAGTTTCTCGCAAGAGCGCGTGTTAAAAGTTCCAATTTTCAACATTTAATATTTCGATTTCTAAATGATGTAGCTTCTTAAAACTTTGTATACGCTTTTATGTGACATCGAAGAAGCTTTATTTAGTTTTTCAAAAAAATCGGTCGAAATTTTTTTTCGAAATTTTGTTCATCATATAACAAATACATATTAGTTCGGACGATCTTGAATTTAGAGTACGTTGTTCTTTAGTCAATTTGTAACAACTTTTTTTAATGAACTAGGGCTCGCAAACTATTTCGTATGTAAGAAAAACTGAAAAAGAAAATTTAGAATTGACTGTCGCCATACAAGGTCCTTAAGGAACAAAATTCAACGATTTATTGTAAAGTGTTTTCTGCGAAATATTTCTCTTGTGTTTCTTGAGTCTCTTTTAATTTACGAGAGCTGTAAATTGAGAAATCGGATCGGGTCAAAGAAACCTTGTACGTCGCTGTGTGAATTCTGCAACCAAACGCCCTGTACCTGATGTGTACAGGGTGTCGCGACAAAACCGCAAACTTTAGTTGCCCAGAAACTCCAAAACGGAATAAACTGTAGACCCGAAGATAATTACAATGCAAAAAAAAATAATGAAACAATCTTCGAAAAATTTGGAACACAGTTTTCGATCGACTCTCAAACCGAAACTATCGAGTTTACAGAAATATCGTAAGAATCTTTTTTGTTGAAAATTAAATTCCCTATCAAATTGGTCCTATGCACTTTTGCGCCATCTCTCACCGTCTGGCCACAATGTTCGGTACAAGTGCAACACCTCGCGTGGCCTTGTTTACTCGAACCCTCATTAGGCCAGAAAATAATTAAAAAATGATATCGAAGTGTAGCACACAAAATTCAATGCTTAGCTTGACTACGAAGCTTGACATCGACTCTTCGTCGTAGAAGAGCCTCTATGATCAATGCACTCGAAACATATACGTTTGTTATGACACTATACGTCAAGCATGCAGTCGGTATTCTCTTTAACATTTGGTCATAAAGGTATATACCTGTATATTCTTGAAGCTGAAACGAGATTTGGCGATTCTCATGTCAGGTGGACCAATAATAGTTCTTCTTACCCTTGGTGCGGTCTGCGTTCTAATTAAGGCACGCTAGTGGACCTCGGACGCGTGGCGCAGCCTTATTTCCTGTCATTGTCCCATATTCGCGATACGTTTTTACGCAGAACGAAGATCCGGCCGAAATAAAAGAACCGAGTCTCTCAATACATTGTATTCGCAAACGATACCTCCATAAACAGACGCATATATATACATACATACATATACATATATATATACAGAAAAAAATGGAATTTTGAGGGAACGAAAAATATTGGATAAATTTTGCAATTCATTTTCTGTGATGGTAGCAGCGCGAGTGTTTTCAAACTTGAGCCGCGTTCCGGTCGCCGTGATATTGCAACGGAGGAACATCCTATCATCGTGATTACAATTATTGTATCTACATGCGTACTCACAGTACGTATAATTATCCACTTATATTTATTTTCACACCACAAAGGACAGTATATCGTGTAGAAAAAAAAAAAAAAAAAAAAAATTTAAATTTGACTCAGTTTTTCGACCTTTCATTCGGTTTTTCCTACTTTACATGAAAGTGGTCGAAAAAAAAAGCTTGACGAGTGGTACCAATGTTCGCGTCAGCGTCGAACGATTAGCGGTCGATTGTCGGCAAGGATTTTTTTTCCCGCCCGATAAAATGATCCGGATTTGTTGATACGTTATTGTAAATAGTTGAAAATTTTTTGTTCTTTTTTAACTAAAAAGTTTTTCCATCAATACTACGTCTTGGCTTGAATTTTATGGGAAACGTGAATCCCACTTTTTTGACTATTAACCACGACGATATTGAACTCCAATCGACGTTCATGATAAACAATAAAAAAACATAATTAACGACTTAGTAATAAATAAGGAGAGTTAAGAGATTTTTTATGTGGGGATTCCCCCGGTTGAGATTACATTTTTATTGTTAGCAACTCGCATTGGCTACCAGGAAATCTCAAGTCAACTCGAGAAGATCGATCCATCTTGAATCTTTTTTTAACGCGCAGGTGGATATTACTGAATCACTAATCGTTTTATTATCGAATATCGTTCCGGAAACGATATAATACGATAATTCTTTGTTTCCAAGAATTTTCTTAAAATAACTATTTTTTTCAAAGATACTCCAGATTTTCATCGAACTATCATTCGCTACTGGATGTACACTACAGATTATATCAAATGAGTCAAAATTTATTCGACCAAGTAATGTGGCACAATTACTCATTTATGTTTGGTCGAGTATTAACAAGAATTCGACAATTTTACGAATTCTATTATAATTTGGAAATTCCGACACGATTCCAATTAAACAGGATAGATACTTATTAATATTTGTTCGAAAATTAACAAGAATTGAACAGTTTTACCAATTTTATCATAATATGGAAATGCTGACACGATTCCAATTAGAGAAGATAATCACTCATTAATATATATTCAAGAATTAACGAAAATTCAGTGATTGAACAAATTTTCGAATAATTTGCAAATTCTGAGACGATTTCAATTCAAAAGGATAATTACTCATTAATATTTGATCGAATACTAATAAGAACTTAAAAATTGTACGAATTTTCTGATCATTTTCCAATGAAAATTTGGTGAATATTGAATGAATCATCGAGAGTCTCCCAAATGAGATAATTGTTAGTGATTTTAATTTGGTTAGTCGAAACGTCGAAATGTTGGAACCGATAGTTGCGAAATGCATATACATCAATAAGTGAATCCGGTCATGTCCAGTTTGTTCCACCTTTGACGAGGAACAATCCGTAGCCGCGTTGTACATGATGTAGGCATAGCCCAAGTTCTCGACACCAATTTCTCTATTTTGGCAGAAGTTCAAAAAACGGAACGACCGCGATTGGCCACTTGGCAAGTCACGTGTGTTTCAGTTTTTTTTTTTTCCCGCTCTTTATTTTCGCTTTTTTGTCTTTAAGGATATAATGCTGAGGAAAATAATTACGCAAAACCAAAGGTCGGTGGCTCAATCAGTTTGACAGCGGAATGACAATTATTATTGATCAGAATTTAAGTCTTTTATCGAATAATCTGGAACAAGGAGATATTATCTTAATCCCAGTTTATACGTGTCTGACCCATCTCCGAATTACCGGTTTAAGACGTCGTTGATACTTTTATCAATATCGGCAACAATCAATCCTAGGGCGAACCTCCATAAATAGACTGCACAAATTGTGTGTCCAAACGAAGTCTCTTCTAATCGTTCAAAATCTTTCAACCCACAAGGCTCAGGGGAAACCTATTTTGGGCAAAAAAAAAACAACTTTTCCTCAAAAGAAAGAAAGAAATTTGGATATAATTTTTATTTCTATGGACCTGCATCTTGGTGATGTTTTTTTTTTTTTGACGAATTTTGAACTGAATCCGACGATTTTTAAAAACGTTGCACATTAATATTTCGTGTTTCTTATTTATTGAATTTTCATTACTTTTTTTAATTTTCATAAATGTTCATTAATTATTTTTATTAATTTTTATGAATTGTTATATTAATATTCATTTTTGTGGTCATTTCCGTTTCGCGGTCAATAAACGGTCGTCAAAATAAACAATGTATTGATATTTTTGTTTATTAAATTTTGTTTTGGTTTTTATTAATTTTTATTAATTATTATTATTATTGCTATAAATTATTATGATTTTTTAAATTAATTATAATAATTAATGATTACAATTATTTTAATTATTAACGATTCTCAATCAATGATTATTATCAATAATTATATTCAATTAATCGATTAATTTGTTGAATCAATTGATTTGAAACGACAGACTTTTGTGTCTTGCGCATCAAATTTCGTGAAAACACGTTTTTCTCTTTTTTTAGCAGTCATTACGGATTTATTTATTTTTTAACGTCAGACACGACAATTTATCATTTTTTGATTAACGAGACACGTGTTGCATTTGCAATCGAATGGTTAGGCCGTTGCGACATGAGGATCCACCGAAACAGAAGGAGTCATCGGTTTTCATATTTTAGATTCGATCGATAATTATCGATGATTAGACAGGAGGTGTTTTTTTTTTATTTATGAAATTTTCTTCGGTCTTGGGAGAAAAATTTCTGCAGAAAACGTCCTTGATATGGCCGGGAATGATCAAAGAAATGGTCGAATTTTCTGAGCTATTAAGAACATGCAGTTTCGATGACAAATCGTCACGCCTGATATAGTCAAGATATTATTAACGCCACATGAACAAATTGTGCAATCTCTCACGTCATCGAATAAGACAGATGTTTAGATGCACCCTGTGATTGGCAATGCACAATGCACAGTGAATTTCGTCAGATGACTCTTCTCCGTTTGAGATGAAACTCCTGAGATCATAAATATTTACCTGTTTTGATGGGCACAAATATTTTTCGCTGTGTCGAGAATCAAAACTTTTTTTTTCATATCAATGACATTGCGCAATTCAGCAATGCGAAAAACACGTTCGCAGTACAAGGAAAAGTCTTTATCAGTCTCTAAGACCTACGTACACTGTGACGTCGATGACGTAAACGATAAAAAAATATATCTCATTGTCTCAGATCCACAGCAGCCTTCTTAACTCTTTTTCGCAAGCTTACAATTTTTGGTTGTTTACACGACTCATTGAAATATACGTTACTTTGTTTTTCGAGCTGCTCACAAACCGCAATCGAATATTGGAGAATAAACCGAGATCCCGGAAACCGAATTTAAAAAAAAATATAGTTCACCTTACAATGCAACGAAATTCCATTTTTTCGGTGGCGAAGCTTAAGGAGGTCGACTACAGACGACAATATGATGAGAATTCAATAAAATTTGGTGATAATATTCTTCAGCATCAAATACGATGATGCCATTTTTTTTCTATTTCTCGTCTACACAGTTGTCGAATAATTTGAGTTAACAATATGCAGAAGATATACCTAGATATATATCTGAATCCTATGCTTAGGCATGTAAACTCTAGTGTTCAATAACTCGAAAACTATGTAGAAAAAAAATCTTGAAAAATGTATATTTTCATATTGAATTCTAAAGAGTATGCTCAGCAAATTTCATCAAATTCTAATAATTTCGAACTTTTCAATGCTTTAAACATGGCAACAATGTTGTGTGTAGTGACCCTCCTCAATATTCGAATGCAGAATGAAATTGCGATGGTGAAACAGTCGATTTTAACGACCCAAAAAAGTCTATGAGCTCGAAAAATTTGGGTGATTTAAAAAATTGCACAAATCGTCAATAAAAATAAATATTTTCATTGACGATTGGCCATCGACGCAGAGCACGAGAATCTCCAGATTCTCGACACATGCTCTCGAAATCTCGACATCAAACCTCCATCCCACTCTTCTCTGAAGTATTTTCCAAATATAACATTATGACAGGCTTTCTATAAAAAGATTTGAGGATAAATCGGACATAAGAATAACTATAAGATAAGAGCAATCAGGGCCTGATCGACAGCCTAATTCCATCGAATCGTTATCTCAGAATCAATCTGTAAAGTTTGTCTTCGACACGTTCTAATCAAGTGACACAACAATTATGAATGTCGAGGTACTTTCGACGTAATTCCTCGCTCTCGACAAAAACTGTTTTTTCTAAGAAAAATGTTCACCTTGATGGTGAAACGTAACGCAAGGAACTGGAATGAGTGAGCAGAACATATCGAAAACAAAACAAGCCAGAGTACACATAGATCATGCCATGATTGTCCGGCTCCAAATCAAGCAAACGAAACAAGGTCCACCAATCATAACAACCTTTTGTAGGAAACAAAACTATTGACTCTGTTTATAAATATTTCATCGTCAGTTTAGCGTTCACTATGATGAATGGTGGACGCAGCATCGAATTAGGTAATTGTCAAAATCGATTCTGTTTCGTAACGAAAAACATAATAATTTGGATAAATAATTTTGATTTCGAAAATCGGGAAAAATTGAAGTGAAATATTTGTTTGAAAATTCGAAGCATTTGACAATTTTGACGTTTTATTAGTTTTTACGTAGAGACACGAAATTCGACGCACATAGACGTGCAACAATTCGAGATTTTATTGACAGTAGCCAAAAATTTCCTTTTCCCTTGATATAAGAAAATAAAAACGACAGGGTGAGCTTGGGAATTTTTTGGTTCGACGAAATTCTCGTTATTAATCGTGGCCATGCAGATGAAATTGCTTTCGGCAATATATGTGTGAAAAAGTGTCATATGTGTATGAAGAGCAGCAGACAGGTAGAAAAGATAAAAGTCACGTTTGATACGTCATCGCGTAGTATACCGTACGGAGCATTAATGGCACGACATTTCCTCTGATTTATGATTCATGATACTTCTCACTAACGTGTTTTTCATGACGATATCAGCGAAAAACAACGTCAGGTGGAATTAAGAATACTTTACAGTCTATGAAAAATTTGAATTATTGTTTAGAAATTTGACTGGATAGCGATTTAAAAAATCCTAACGTTTCATTTTATTTTGTTTTTTTTTTTTCCTCTCGTTGCATTACTGCTTATTGCCCGATGTTGTCCTGAGCTTGAATGAGCGATAAACCGAATCAAAGCACCTGCTGATGAGCAATTAAACCAAAAATCAACAATTCCGATTCAGATATATATATATATCTTTTGCATATTGTAACATCAAATTATTCGACAACTATGTAGACAAAAAATAGAAAAAAATTTGTGTCATCGTATTTGATGCTAGAGAATATTATTACCAAATTTTATTAAATTCTTATGATATTGTCGCACAAAGCCAACCTCCTTAAAAGTCTTTTGCATATTGTAAACTCGATTTATTCGACAAATATGTAGACGAAAAATTGAAAAAAAATGTTGTCATCGTATTTGATGTTAAAGAATATTATCACCAAATTTAATTGAATTCTTATCATATTGTCGTATGTAGCAAAGCTCCTTAAAACACATTTTCTAGAGACTATTAATGTGATGGATGAATTTATCGTGACACGTGATGGCTACTTTAGATCCTTGGTGATTAATCTCAGTGATGCAATTCTGCATTGTTGGAAGGTCTGAAAGTTTGTTTTTTCGCAAACATGAAAGGCCTTCGAACGTATGCAAGTGAAATAACTCTTTGCCAAATATTCGTAAATCTTTTTTCGTTATTGCAGCATGTGATTGTTTATTTAGCAGCATATACAGCGAGCCTAAAAATCATTGAGACTGAAAAACGATATTCCAGAAATAAACGAGCAAAAATTAGCAAATCGATAAAAAATATAAATATTCGTTAAATCTGTAATTTCGATCGACGAAATTTGATGGAAAACCGTGTGACCAGGTCCGAACCTCAAAACCCACTAAAATGATCAATTTTCCAAATTCCATGACACGATCTTTCGTGCAACGAATGGATACATTATAAATATATGTTTTCTTATGCTCATACGGAAATATCAGATAAACGTTCGACGAGAGATGAGATGGTAGACGAAGAGATTAACTGCTTGTCCTGCGAATGGTCAAACGAATATTATCTTATCGAGAAATGAAGAGAAGCATAAGATTGGAAGATGGAGTTTTGAAAAAGATATAAGAGACCGATCGTTCAGCTTCCAAATTATTTAGATTCGTCGCAATAATGTAGACTGAGTCGTGCCCTAAAAAAGTAAAAAAAAACCGATCGTGAAATACCTCGTGGGTGCCAAAACGATTGATTCTCCATGGGAGAAAGTTGAAAAAGTTTCATCCACAAAAAAAACACCAAAATTCAAGTAAAAAAAAAAAAGTTTTTTTTTTTTGTCAATTCACGCGAGTTTACATAATTTATAAATGTCATCTCGTGAGTGATAATAAAGTCACGCGTGTACACGAGGGATGATCAGAGATATAGCAGCTTTAACTTGTTCTTGAAGCATATGAGTGAGGAAGATATTGTTTACACGTTAAAACAAAAGTACCGAACGCAAACGAGATACCGACACTCATATTGTGTCGCAGCCACAAGGATCCCACAGCAGCATAAATTGCCCTATTCGCTTTTTCAACCAACGGAGTCCGGACGATCTAAGACGTGCACCAAGTCTCTTCTCTGGGCCACCAAATACTTTTCTATCACGGACCGCCTCGAGAACCCAACTCTCAGACATGGGTACGGATATGCCCTTTCACAATTACAATTTATATCGAAAAAAAAAACACATAATTATTTTCATTTTTCATCGTTTTTTTTTTTTTTTTTTTTTTTTTTTTTTTTTTTTTTTTTTTTTTTTTTTTTTTTTTTTTTTTTTTTTTTTTTTTTTTTTTTTTTTTTTGTTCTCTATTTTTTTTCCAGGGCTCGACTTCCTCGCAGACGGAAGTGCCGACTTCGAGCATGCCATCACCGTAGCAGGTGAGCAATTATTTTCATCCTTCCCGACGTGTGCCAATAAAAATGAATTAAGAAAAAAAAATTCAGTATTTTAGTTCCGCGTCAAAATGAAGTGATTTTTTTTGTTTTTTGTTTTTTTTTTTTCAATTTTCGATCGCATTGTGCGAATATTCGAAAGGCTTGTTGAAAAAATTCGTTTCTACTGGGTATGAGAGCTTATCGTGTATCGAGAGTCATGAATAATCGTCGGACAATAATATGCCCGAAATATATTGGCAAAGTGATTTGTAATCGTCGATCCGATCGAGCGCGCGAGTTGCAAGAATGCATAGACGATGACGAAACGATGTTTTCGTCTCCCTCGACAGTGGTAACAAAATGCCAAGTGCACAAAAATACGTGCAGGAAAAAAATAATAAACAAAGTGATGCGGTTTAAAAAAAAAAAAAGTGACTCGCCAATTCGTTGATTTTTCAAAAGCTCATGAAAAATACGAAAGGAGACAAATGAAAATGTGAAAAAGCTGGAACAATTTTTTGTTTTTTGAACGACTTCAAAGAAATATTCGACACCATGTGTGCCAAAATACAAACTTTGGCTCTGCGAATACAATATTTAAAAATAATTCGTATCCTGTCTAAGGTTTCGGCAAGTTTCACTACATGCTGCTGGCCATTTGTGGACTCATATACATGGACACCGCTATTGGAGTTACGATAATATCATTCGTTTTGCCAGCGGCTCAGTGCGATCTCCGAATGGATTCAACCTCCAAAGGGTGGCTAACAGCATCCCCGATGCTAGGTGAGTCTCGAAAATGAAATATTTCAACAACAAAAAAAAATAATTATCGGAATAAAAAATTTTTATTAATTTTTTTCAATAACAACGACAAAAAATCAATAAGTTTCATGATTATTTTGCAATAACATTCAATACGGAACGTTACAATTTCCATCTTTGTTCATCACAAATTCAGGAAAAAAAATTAGTCCAGATTTTAACCCCCAAGATT
>JAPYYS010001374.1:0-26171 GCA_030522525.1 Campopleginae sp. 14b
GGAAGGTTTTTTTTCATCTTGGCTTCCTCATAGAGGAAGCTTTGAGCTCGTGCATCTTGAGCACCTTGAGGAAGCAATTTGCAGCTTTTTCTTCTATATGTCCATTTACATTGTGTAATTTCAACAACTTTTTCAGAAAGCAAAGAGAAAGTACAAACTTATATGCAATATTTTACACAATTTGCATCGATTATTGTGGTTGGACGATTTTTCAAAAATCTCATATTTTTGTAAAATTCGAAAGATCATAAAATGTAGACCGATATTCCCCAAATTAAATATCAAGCATCCTATTATGATACTCTATTTGTAGAAGAAAAATGAGCAATCGATCTCAAAATTTGCGGAAATTAGAGCGTCGACACCCTTTTTTCGAGATTTTCAAAATGCTGTACAATTCCTATTTTTCGATAAATTCCGTCAAAATTCTTAGAGAATGAAGATCATTGTATGGTCTAATATGTGTGCAAAACGCGAGACCTGTAGCTCAAACCGTTCTTGAGTTATGAACGTTTGAATTTTCCAGTGCCAGCACATACACACACACACACATCCGGACATTTTTTCTAGATATGATTTTTCGATGATTTGGGACATTTTAAGCACATTTACATTGAAATCTGGAAAGAACAAAAAATTTCACCGTCACATAGCTTCCTCTATGAGGAAGCAAAAGCACACGAAACTATTTTTAAGAGGCGGAGGAGAGCAATAATGAACAAGTTTCGAGTATTTTTATTTAATTTTTTCAATTATAAATTTATGAATAATTGACCGCAGTCCTGGTGTATTTTTGACGACGACGCAGTGTTTTTAAAATGATAAATCTTTTACAAGTATTCGTAACATTAATAAATTGCATATACTTTAGGCGGTGGATTGTATCAATGAAATATTGATTGGTAAATTGGCGCAATGAGTTTGAATGTATATATGAGCGATGCGCATGTACGCGTGGGTGCGACCTCGATGCTGCGCTGTACAATGTCACCAACCGCGCTGCGATCCATATATACTCATGTATTTTTTTCATACACATATTTATGTAACGAGCACCTGAATGGTCTCGATTCAATCGAGTTCCAAGAACGGTCCATGGTAAATCCGGTGACTCTGGACGCGGCAATATTCACCTTATTAAAGCACATACCTCGATTGCAACTTGCAAATAAGTTGACCAATCGAAAGTGATAAAAAATGGTAAAAGTGCCGAATTATATTTGAATACAATTTCTCCATGAAACGGTCACAGCTACGAGTTAAAAATATGAAAATGTCTTTTCGTGTCAAGTGTGGATGAACTTTTTTTTTTTTTAATTTACGTTCCATTGGGATATCTGGATCTTCTAAGGTGATCGATAATATAATAAATAAATTCCACGCTGGTCCCATCTCACCAGAGAAGATGTAACTTATTTTTATTTCTCTCGAAATATCAAGGGTGGCTTGAAAATACGTGTATCTACTTTTTGGTTTGCGTGATCCGTTTGCGCGAACGTTATTTTGGAGGAATCGTTAGATGTTTCATTTGTGGAGCAGCCTGAACGTCTTATTCGCTCGAAGACTGCAGCTGTCTGATTCAGATCGATGATTAGTGATAAAAGGCTGCAATTTAGTTGAATCACTTTTTTTGGCTGGCAGTGAACATAAAACGATGATTATATCGTGTTGGGTTTAAAAAAATCTTTACCACCCATGCACTGATCCGACCTTTTCTTCTCGTGCTCGAATAGCCCCTGAATCTTCAATTCTTTTCATTGGCCACGTAACCGCTACCAGCAATTGTGCGATTCTCGTGTGTGTATACGTGTGTGTGCATCGCAAAGCAGAGAATCGTAAGAATGGTTGGCGCGCGCAAGTCTCCAATCTCACTCTCTCTTTTCCTCTTATTTGAGTCGACTGTTAAACAGTAAGGCCGACGACGTCGATGACGATGCTGCTGATGATGATGATCTTTCGTAATCCCTCGGGGGTTGCACGACCGACCAACCTGCCGACCAATACTCTTTGCAGTCGTGCGATCGTCGCTGTTCCGCTCGGTTGTACTCCCCGAAAAGAGGAGGATACAGCAGCCAAGAGATTTAGATAGACATACGTGTTGCTCTCGTCTGCGAATCTGCACGATATCGTGGCCGAAGGCGGAGCTCGTATTTAGCGAATCGTCGATAGTGAGTTGGGGTGTTCAATTTGTCAAATTTTCATTATAAAGAAACATTAATTTCTGCGAATGCAATTGAAAAAAAAAAAAAAAAAAAAAAAAAAAAAAAAAATTTTCGTGTGACAAGTCGAGATGAGGCCTCTCACGCCGCTTCTCCTACTCGTCCTCGTTTCAGGTAATCGATTTTCATCCAATATTCTAAACGAAACATTCGAACCCCCGAATGCGATATTCCCTTGTTGCCCGCTTCGTGTATTCCTCCGGTATCGAAATGCATATTTTTCGGTGAGCTCGCAACTTTGGACGATCGAGGCACAAACTGACCCGCGCAAGCACAGAAGGACGTTTAATTTTGTCGTCGAATCGTAGGCGCAAACGATCGTCAATTATACGAAGTGCGACACTCTCTTGGCACGAATATATGAGATTATTCCTCGCCTTCGCCGCGTGTTCGCCGATCCAGCCACACTTTTTTCGGCATATATTAATCAATCCAAAGTGGTTGGAGTTTGTGCCACAGTAGAAAAACAATGTTTACTTGATTGAAGGGGGCTAATCGGTAAACTGGAATTATCTTTTATTACCAACTTGTGTTGTACGTGTCAGCATTTCGATCTGTCAACGGACCCCGCTCTATTCATCCGAAGCAGGTCTGACCTACAGAGGAAGGAAATGGAATGGCCGGAGCGATACGAGTCCAAATTTACATTTTCAATCAGTGACAATAATACATGACCATTGTTCAAATTACCACTAGATTGAAAGAGATGATAAGTTATCATATTTGCATCGCATTATCCAGATTTTCTCATCCATTGCGAAAATTCGCATTCTCATGAATTAACCACCGCGACGATCCCATTATATTCTCTGATAATATTTGTCACAAAAAGATTATTATTATGAAAAATGTAAAGAATTTATAAAAATTATTATAAATCTATGAAAAGTTTGAAAATTTATAGATTTTCAAATATTCAGCTTTCGATTTTATAAAACGTCATATTGTCCAGGACTACTCTGTCATTATTAACTTGCTAATTCATTCACAAGGGCTTGGTACAAAATATTTTTCCAGTGGCAAAAAGAAAAACGAAACGAACATTTTCGTTTCGTTAATCACGATAAATTGATGCTTTTTTTTCACGAGTGTCTGACAAGTCACGTCTGTGACGTATAACCGGTAATTAATGGGCACATAAGAACATGTAATTCCTAGCGAATTATGCGATGATGAGGCATGGACGGTGAGTCTTGAGTGAGGACCAGACACGCGAGACTTTTCGTTAGAGAATAAAAAATAGTCCTCTTTTACTAAGTCAGTCTCGATGTTCACCAGCGTGGGAGAATGCTATTGGCAACTGACCTGGGAACGCGATAAACTCATATCTCTGTATCGTAAAAGCTTGTTCCTGATTTTTCGAAGCCCCTTATTGACTCATCGCTCATAAGTGCAATGATTTTTCTCATGAAATCTCACTGCAGGAAAATAAATGCACAAAAAATAAATTAAAAAAACCTGGGTAGTGCGTCCGTATTGTGCTTTTGCAGGAAAGCGAAAAATCCACAGAGCACGGACTGTTTTGACACATATATTGAATCGATAGGGGGTCAAGGACGTTGAGTACCTATGAAAATGTTTAATTATTCAATAAATATAGCTTCTTAATGGTCGTGAAATTTGTACATGACCTCTTGGCTTTTTCATGTAATTTAATACCAAATTTTAAGGATCGTATTATGGAGACGATTAAGAAGCTCGCTATTAAAAAATTCACATTTTGTCATTAATAATTTTTTCAACAAATACGAAAACTATTTATTAATAAACTTGGCTTTCTTTCCATTGTTGTCAGTATCTTGTAAACTGTAATTAAAAAATGGAGATATGAACAAAAAATCTTATCTCAAAGTTATATGTTTCCATGAGTTTGCATTTAATTTGTTAATGTTAATTGATCATTGACGAGCCCCCGAATGATGTGGAATACTTTATACAAAAGCATGCAGACTTTCCTTAACATTTGCGATTTGGGAGGTAACATCTTTGATTTCGAATTGTGCAAAAAATGATAAGGAAAAGTCTCGCTCGAGAAAAGTGAGAAAATCTTTTGTTGCATGCAGGAATTTTAATGATCGAAAGAAATGTTCCAAATACTAGGCAGTCTTAACTTTATTTATTCAGGTTTACTGGGCATTCGCACCAAAATAACGCTAACAATAAAGATTAAGAAAATAAATACGTTCGTAAATATTAACTTGGAAAAGAAGAACTCATTTTTTTCCAGATGCTCAGAATATAAACGCAAATATCGATTTATCGTGCGGTTATAAAATGATATAGTGATCGGCTCGAACCACATGGCATGAAGGAGCACTCACCCAAAGCAGGGAATCGGATATCATGTCGAAATGCATTTATACCAATATTTAACTTTCAGGTGTTCCACTAAGTATCGAGGGATCAGCCGACTGGTCTTACTGGGGTTCAAACGGTGAGTCAACAGGATTCAATAAAAACCATAAAAAGTTTTTGTTTTTCGTATTTGAACATTGCATTGATTCTAGATATGATTTTATCTTTCGAAGTTTCTACGTCCGTACACTCAATTTCTGCGTTCTTCCAATAAAATGAAAATTTTATTTTTGCGAAATGCATGCAAGAAAAAATGTCTGATTATTCTTTTTTTTAACGTAGAATATATATTTTTTTTTTTTTTTTACGAATAATCAGCCTAATTTTTCCATAATTCATGAGATTTTTATCACTTTTTCAAGTTTCTACAAATCAGAGCCGTCCAATTTCGGTTGAAAAATATGACATGACAGTAATGGCATGTGGTTTATATGCAGCAATCGGTCCAGCACTTTTGAATGCGTGAAAATGTACGAACGGTTGTTCGTGTGTGCCAATAGTCTGCGTTATTTCGGTCAATCTGGCCATTATTACCTTCTGTCTTTTCCTCTCGCTCTCGAGGGAGAGCTTTTGATTCGTGCGATCCACTCGGACTGTCTCTCTCTCTCTCTTTTCATCCTCCGGCGCTCGAACTGATTGAGGAAATGATGTGCTCCAGCGCAGCGCGCACACACAGATTGGATAATGGCCAATTAACGTACACACACTCGTAATCCTTACGAGCTTGACGCCGTTTCGTTATCATTACATATAATCTATACGATTTTATGCTTCATTCCAAAAGCCCGAAAAATCAATCGATCGATCAATGGAACTCGTCCGATTTTTCAATTGAAAAAACGACCGGCAATTCCTTCAGACGTATAAATATTTCTTTTTTATATTCCATGGAGAAATAAAACGAAGCGTATATTATTTCGCGTTGGAGAGATCTACTCGAGATTGCACGCGACCTCAATGCCGAAGAGCTCGTTTCTTCCTTCATCCCAAAGAGATAAAACACGTCGAGGAAATTTGCAAGCTCAAGTGCGTGTTATTCTTAAGACCGCTCGAGCGAGAGAATAAATTCAATCTGAAAAGCCACGCCGAAAGCGTGTGTACGAAATATAATATCTGAAATTTTCAGTCTCGTTCGACATCTGAAAATATGGAGAAAAGGGATTCGTTCAAAAATTGCGGGCTTATAATCATGTTGAAGTTTGCATCGTTGCAAATCAAAGGATTAAATGCTGTTTTTTTCATGGGTGGAGCTCATAATTATTTTCCAATAGGTCTTGACAAAACAAACGATCTTCTCTTTTGCGAGCAAGAACCTAACATAGACACCCGAAATTGTCATAATTTCCAAAATTTAATAAATAATCAATAGAAAAAGCATTTTTCGTTCAATTTCAACGTTGCAAACTTCAGAGTGATGTGTTTATAAAGTTAAGAAGCGAAAAAGTAATCGGATTCAGTATAGATAGAAAAATGGATCGTTTGCAATAATGATCCCCGCAAATAGTCAAAATTCAACCTCTCGAGTGCATACTGAGTCATTTTGACCCTAACGATTTGACGTCACCGATTGTTTCGCATTTATTGGTAACGAATGTTTTGCCATTTATTTTCGTTTTTGTCAAAAAATGAAGTGAAAAATGCATATTCACCGGAATACAACGAATTGGAAAACCCCTAGGGTAAGATTGACCCAATATGCACTTATTGCCGGAGTAAAATTGTGCTCATTCGTATTCTCTGATCGATCTTGAGACACATGGAATTTGCATGAATTTCAGGACCTGATCATTGGCCCGAAGTTTGCCTGACCGGGAAAAGACAATCTCCCATAAATATTGTAAGTGATGACACCGTCAAAACAGATCTGGGATCTTTGAAGTTTGTACGTTACGATTACGCTTACACTGCGACACTCACGAATACTGGTCATTCGGGTGAGTCAAAGAATCTACACAAAAACGAGTGTTCCAATACATTTATGTCAAGAAATCTCGAAATAATTGGAATTTCTTCTACTCTCATTAATGTCTATGGTATTTTTAGAATCAGATTAACGTGTGGAGTATGTTTCAGTACAAATAACGCTTACGGGGGTGCCAATGTTTTTGAAGGGCGGTGGTCTCTCGTCAACTTACGTTTTTGATCAAATGCATTTTCATTGGGGAGCTGAGCACACGATCGATGGTACCAGAGACGGCCTAGAGTTACACATGGTTCATTATGCAAAGCATTATCCAAACTTTACTACCGCAGCGCAAAACGATTATGGACTAAGCGTCGTGGCGGTACTTTTTAAGGTGAATCTCCACTCAATTAACTAATCGCGTTGGGGAAACGTGAAAACTGCATGTGCCAATAATAAATTTTCTTGCCGTTACTTGTATTACGTGAACTTTTGAGGTCACTGGATACATTTTTCCGAACGAAAACCCCATTGAAATTTTTCTTCTTACACAATCGTGTCAATTTTTTTTTTTTTATATCGGAAAATATAACGATGTTTTCGAAGCCGTGAAAAAAAGTGCGATCCGGATATTGAGAGTAGTTCAGTAAAAAATTATTTTCCTATAAAATAATGAGAGGAGATTCATGTGTGAATTTTCAAGTGCTATTCGGGGATTAACCAAGGCTGGAATGACTGTTCGTCCTGTAGAGTGTATGCACACCTCCTATGGGTCGATTTGGCCCAACGTATGCAAATATTCATTTTTCGTCAAGGCATATCTTTTGTTTTTTAGTGAATAATCCATATTCGATGGTTCTGAATTGATTTTCATTTTACGAAAACGAAAATTAAACGCCAAACATTCGATGACAGAAAATTGTTCCCAGTATGTACTCGGAGGGTTAAAATAGTAGTTTTAAGATGAACGTCCGAACAATGTCGGCAAGGATTGAAAAAATGTGATCGAAAACATATATGTGAATTTTTTCTAGCTCAGCGACGAGGATAACGAAGACATTAGGTCGATTCTCGAAGCTACTGAACGAGTCTCGGCCTGGGTAGGTACAAGTACGACACAAGTACAACGGAGGGTAATACCGTCGCTTCTTTTGCCGAAGGATTACACGACGTATTATCGTTACGACGGATCATTGACGACACCCGGTTGTGCTGAGACCGTAACCTGGTTCGTTCTCACAGAGAAACTCGCAATATCCCACTCACAGGTTAGATGAACAATGATTTCGAAGCATCAAAACTTGACATTTTTTATACCAAAAGATTGCAACTAAAAAGTAACTATACTAGAAAATATTCCAAACTTTCGGAGCATTTCGGGCCCGCATTCAGAGATTCGGGAATCATTTCTGATCTCCATGTTTTTCACATTTTTCAAAAATTATTACGAAAAAATGACGATTCCTCATTAGTCTGAAAAAATAAATATTGACCCTTCGAGACCCTTCGAGCAACCAATAAGTGCCTGTAAGACGATTTTCCAATTGTTGTGGTGAATATTCATTTTTTAAATTAAACTTAAAAGGTTAATAATGTGAGACTTTTCATAATCCGGAACAATTTTAGTTTCTGATTTGTTCATTTATCGGAATAAAATGCATGAATTTGGTCGAATGAGAAATGATCGTAGTTTTTTCTGCGTATCAGAAGGAGTTGGATTGTTTTGAAAAATGCAAAAATCTGTATACTTGTTAACGTTTGCATTGATTTCCTTAGCTGAAAGTATTCGAAAATGTGATGACGATCAACGGTAGCTTAATGTTCAACTACAGGCCTGTTCAGGAATTGGGATACCGGGACGTTTATCATCGTCTGGTCGATTATTCGGGAGCCTCCACCATAGACCGACCAAGTTTGACGATCATCGTTGTCATTTTTTCGTCGTTGTTGCTCGCCCGCTGAGATGAAATCACGTAATCCCGTGATTTCGAGTCGATTGTCAATAGAATCAAATTACCTATGACGATCCGTTCCTAAATTTCTAGTCCCAGTTTTGTTGTACGAATCCACATGTACGACTTTACGAGAGAAAGAGATAATAATAAATGTGTAAAATCCTGGAATAAACTGGAAATGGCGAGGAGATTGAGAAAAAATGTTAAAAACGTAATTTATTATGTCGGTCGCTGTTTCTTCTTAAATTATAGTATTTTCTATATTCCAACGTTTTAGAATACTATTTTTTGCCGCTTGATGCGGGCTTTTCGTCGTCGACATCGCGACGATTCGAAATTTCGTTCCCTTTCGCCGCGCTTCGTTTTTCGGTACTCGCAATCATTCGTTACAAATTCTATACCGATTTTTCGCTCTTCCAACCAATTTCGATCGCGCTCATCCCGACGCCTTCCTAGACTCGAGACGCTCCCGACGCTCAACGTGTACGTGCAGTTTCTTCTCAGCCCCTTTATATCCTCGCGTGTCTTCTGTCGAGGTATCAAAATTATGTATTTTTTTTCTTTTTTTTTACTATTATATTCCACATTTTTATTCGATTTTGTGTTTTTTCTTTCCATTTTTGATTCAGTGATAATTAACGTTGGAAATGAAACAACACGAAGAAGAAAAAAAAACAAAACAATACCCACTGCAGTGATTTGTGTGCCGGAAATTCGTTGATAGGTCTTTAGAGACTGTTGGCCGTTTGTGAAAATATCGCACGATTCTTCGTTCCATGTTACGTTATAGCTTGTAGCATCAGGATCAGGTGGCCATACCAAGCGAGCCTCAATCTGTTCACCTCCGCATTGACAAATTAATCTTCGTACCCGAAGTCCTTGATTGTGTCTTTCGCATTTTCGCGATCGTCCTTCACCGTCGGCTTTAAATAAACGAGTGAAATGAATACACCGACTTGATGTTGTTTTTGGCAAAGTACAAAAGGAAACGAATGCTGAGGGAAACAGAGGGATTCGTGGGTTCCGGGAAGTCCTGTCAGTCGGATTTTCAAGTATTCTTCGACTTGTTCTATTTTTTTATAATGGAAAAGGAATGAAGAAGAAAAAAAAAAAAATTTCAACAATTAATCATTGATCTAGTCCTCACCGTATTTCTCATAATCTGTACTGTTAAAAACTTTCGAAGCTTTTCTCGAGGCCAGCCGACGTCCGCCGTAAATTGCCACCGCCTGGACTTGCAGGAAATACTGGCAGCCTAGTTCGAGATTTTTCACTTCGTAACAAACCTTGTCCTGAAAATGAAACACGAGCTAAAAAATCATGAGGCGCCGGTGAATTTTATTGGCGACCTTTTCATGCCGCGGAGAGATTCTGTCTCACTTCGTAATTCTTCATTCGTTTGGAAACTAGAACGAACCTTGGAAACCGTTCGATGGTTGACGAGAATCGAGTCATTGGCTGGTCCATGAATCAATCTGCTCCAAAAGAGCTTATACAACATAATTGGAACATCGGAAGGTGGTGGTCGCCAGCGTAAAAGTATGCGGAGTTTTCCATCCGCCTGTACTCGCGCCCCGCTCAACGAAACATTTTTCGGTTCGCCAGGATTTCTAGGTTCTGCGATAAACATTTCAATACCAACATTTTCCATCTATAATTTTTTCTTGATAGACTAATATTTGACCATGGTATTGACACACTGGGTCTATTTGATCCGAAGTGTTTTCGTAATCAGCAGACCTTTGGTCCGTCTTTCCATTAGAAAATTTCAAAGGTAAACCTTAAAGATTGATGCTCAAAACACGTTTTTCTGTCATCGATTTTTTCGCGTTCAATATCAATATGAAAATATAAATTTAGGGCGATAAAATAAATAGTTAAAAAAATTAATAGTTTCAGTATCAGCCCCGATGGGGGAGAATATTTAGCGAGTTTTGTTACCCATAGTTTTGAACGCCGCCGAAGGTGACGAGTATCCTCTCGACCCATTGACGTTGACAGCGGCGACCCGGAATTGATACCAATGTCCACTCTTGAGTCCAGCTCTGAGAGAGGCATGAGGTTTGTTCGAGACGTGGCGAACGGACCACGAGCTCAGTCTCGACTCCAGGTACCGCGGGCCTAAAGAATGACGCTCTTCTACAAGGTAACGAAGCGTCGATTGGTTGCCACTGGTTGGCTGCGAAGGGTCAACCTTCCAACTGAGAATAACGAGATTGCTTTTTTCACGTCGTATCTCAATGTTTTCCGGTATCGATGGAAGATCTAAATAGAAAAAGATGGAGCGGTTTGTTATGAATAAAGTATTAATGGGAGAATTCGGAAAGCGCATAGTTTTCATTAATAACTCTTGACGGAATAATAACCGACCATTTCGATCATCATCGAAGCCTGTAGGTCGCATGCAAGTGACGCCGCAATCGTTGGGGCAGCATTTAGCAAGATCGGGACACTGCGAGTCATTGGCACAAGCGATGATGCAAGCAGCCTCGAACGGTGACATTGAATTGTCTTCGGGGCAGTTACCGGGCTTGGTGTGGTTCGCTGTTAGGCAGGTGTCCATGCACTAATCGACGAGAAAGCAGAGGGGAACATTAAAGCAGTTCATAGTTAAATCTTATCGATTAACAGGAACGGGCGACGTAGCTTTGAATCCCTTCGCGATTATTAACGGAATCGCGATATGTGCATCGTTATTATCCAGATCTGCATAGCTTTACTTTGTGTAATATAATAATAAACTCGTCAACATCGAGGGATAAAAGCCAAAAGGTTTAACTGGTTCGCATAAAGTTTATGGATTTTATGGCTGTGGTTAGTCGGTGCTGAAATTGAGAAGGGCGAGGATAAAGGTCGAGATACTCCGTAACGGCCGATTCTTTACGAGAGAGTGGAACCAAAATGGAGTGGAAAGGGGCTAGGATGAGGAAGAGGTTTTGGTATAATTTGCGTTCACGACATACAGGATGTTTAAAAACTCATGACGACTGCAATCATCATTGAGCAATTGTATGATTGAAATAAAATATTTGATAATTAGTCGGGAGCAACGGAACTAAATGAATAAGACTGGAGCTTCGCAAGCCCGACTCACCATTAAAATGTTATAAATATTTGACAAACGGTGATGGGGAAAAGAATGAGTGACGAAATAAGACTTTTCAATATTTCCGGATTCAATGATTTGGCCAATCGATCGAATCTTTTGAATTTATACTTTTGAAAGACTCTGTACATCGAGGCATTCGCGTATTCGTGACTCTGTTCTTTTTCGCGAGAGAGCAAGCAAGAGAGAAAAAGATAAAAGTCTCCTGGGCGCCGCGATCCTTGGGAGTCCTTAACCAGGGCTGAGACGTACGGCGTGTGTGGCCACCACCGGCGGCGGTCCCTTATTCCCAGCTTTATACCGAACGCGCGGCGCACACGGCCAACAGCACACATCGCGAAGCGCGTAAATCATTCGAGCGCCCGAAGAAAACTGGTTCGCTTACTTATTGGCCTACTTTTTATATAACAACCCCAGCAGCCAAACACAAACAGCCATACGATCCTTATGTACGACAAGTTATCCAAGTATACCTGTACTACGAGGTCCAGTACTCTAACCCAGGCGTTTTTTTGTTTTGTTTTTATCAATCAACAAGTTGCGTAGAAGCGAAGAAGCAGGAGGAGCCAATGAATAAGAATAAAACAGGAAGACGTTGGTGACCGATTCCTTCGTCGTTGTAACTTTTTATGGTGAATTAGATTCGATGAGACGGGGTGCGATGAACGAGCCAAGCGTGCGGAATATAAGCGCGATGAGGAATGGCTCAACCTTCGACCCAAATCACGGGTTAAACGCGTTCCCGATAGCTTTACCGCTCGTATATCCGCTTCTCTTCCTTTTGTATCACGTATATACATGCGCACGAGCCGCGGGATCTCTCCGTTCACGGGTGCGTTTATAATGTGTATAGAGTGTGCAAAACCTGTTTTTCGATAATGTCGAAAGGGCAACACTGTTGCGCTCCGCAATAACGATAAGCTCGAGAGCTTATTCCCTCGTAAAAATTAAATTTTCCGGATTGCTCGAGAAGAAAGAAAGCTAAGATATATTCAAGGGTTGTGAATAAAACCCTTCGAACGATAATCTGGGGTCAAATACGACCACCCCGGGCGACTTTCAATCCCGTGAATTACGTCCTTCGTTTGTTTATCCTTTTATCGCATTTTCGACTGATTTTTTCACTTCAACTAAATTGCTCCAGGCTCACAGGGCTCATACACTAAAAAACGAAATGAATGCGCCCAAGTCGAAGCCTTTTAGATAAATTTGATCGGAAATATAAATTTTTCAATATTCCAGGTGACCGGGACGAATTAGTAGTAAGGAACGAATGAGGTTAACGTTCTAGGGTCAACCTGGTTCGACATTGATTATCTCTTTGATTATGTTTATTATGAGAGACTTACGTGCTCGGTCGGAGTTAAATCACTGCATTTCGCATCGCATCGAGCAACCCTCATGGAATCGTATTCTTCGACGTACTTGGTCCACGAGGATAAGCAGACCGGTACCAAAAACCACCATGACCACCACCCTTGCAATAATAATCGCACTTGTTATAATTCTCATAAAATCACAATACCTGCTGCTTTCATCAAGACGATATGAATAAATGTGTGAAAAAACAATGTTAAAAACACTCATTTCGCTTTTGTTTTTTTTTTTTTTCAAATTTACGTACATCTCGATGTGGAATAAACGAGCATGAAATAAACGAGCTCTGACGATTTGGTGTGTCAACCGCGCTGACAAATCTCCGCAACAGTTTGAAAGACAGAATTATTTATAATCCAATTTTGACGAAACTTCCGGACAGTCTGTTGAAACGTCTGTTGAAAGTCGTTCTGACTTATTGTTGAAAATTGTTCGGTTCGCGGGGTGGCTCGTGTGGCGCCTATACAGGATGAAGAGTTCCAACTGGGGATCGAGTTTGGTTGTGTGACCAGACGATCCTTGAGGCACAGCCTCTTCTCCTTCTATACCGCTGACTCCTCACACCATTCGTTTCCACTACCCCAGCACTACCAGCAGCTCTGACCACCACCAACGACAACGTATAACATCATCCTCCGATGACGAGCATCACCATACCCGACACCCAGTCGAAAAAATTATGCTTGCTGCTGATAACGATTCGGCGACAATCGCCGAATCTTGAAAAAATAATAAATAGTCATGAATTCTTTCCTGCAATGCACATTTTTCCTGATCAATTATTTTCCAGTTTTTTCACCATCTCGATCGTTTTATGATGTCCGCATAATTCATAATGTACCGGTTCATTGCGAATAAAATGGAATTTTTTTTTATTCATCAAAGTTTTGTGATTTATTTTCAACACCCAAAAATAAAAATGATTTTCAGCGGTAGGGAAGGATAGATATGGTTTTTTTGTTTTGTTTTTATTTATTTCGTATACTTTTTTTTCATCGCGTCTTCATTTCCCTAACTCGTTTAATTTACTCCCATATGAAATAGATCGGTGGACAAGGGTGTTATTTATTTTTGCATTATTACTTTGAATGACCGAAAAAGTTGGCTGGTTCATTATGTAATTATAACCTGTATCATTTAGTAAAATAGATTTTTTGAAATCATAATTATTCGTTGGCGCGTTCATGAATGTACGCGAGCGCGCCTCAAAACTTTGAAGGGGGTTTTTATAGGGCATCTGCATCAAGCCTTTTTTTCGGAACGCCATCGCTCCTCAAGAATAACATAAAGTTACGCACTTCTCTTAAGTGCGTTGTTTACCACGACCCAGGTCACGGAAGGGCCTTTTTTTGCTTGCACGGGCCTCACGACTCAGCAAGCTCTCGCTTGTTGTTGCCGATATGCGTTCCCGATTGGCTCACAGTATTATTGCCAATAAAGTTAACGTTTAAGTGTTCTCGAGGAGTTGGCCAGAGTACCACACGCCGCTCATCTTGCATTAAAAAACTTTTCTCAAACAAAAGTTATTTATAGCCACGCTCGTTGTAAAATTCATGCTCCGCAGAGGCTGAACCTTCCTCAACTGGCCAATTTTTTCTCTTCAGCCCGCGGTCGTTTCATCACGTTCTTTCTAAGCAGGACCCATAATAAGGGATTTTAAACAGAATCCCATCGCTCTCATTCTGCCAAACTCGTAAACATAAATTTATATTTTAAAAAAATGTTAAAGACAGCCAATCGATCCAGCGATGAATTAATATGAACGATCGAATTTTTGTTTTTTTTTTGGAATATCCAAACGGCATGTTGACTTTTTCAATTTTCTTGTATCTTTCCGGCTAGCCGTTATGGGGAAGGTGAGTCGCTATGGTACAGGCTTTACGTAGTAAATGGCAAGTCTCCGCGCTTCAGTCACTTGTCCTCGTAGCAATAATCCGTCTAAACTGTTTACCTATACAGTTTTAACAACTGACCATGAAACAGAGACTTCTGTACACGAGGAAATATGCCCTCGCGGTTGGGTCACGCGAAAAACAAGCAAGATCGAATTTCACACGATCGCGGGCGACGCCTTGCACTCGTAAATCCGTCGCGAACCTCACGAACTCGAGGAGCATGCGGTTCATTTTTTTCTTTCGCCCTCATTCGCTCTCACTTATTTCGATGTACGTGCGGGAAGTTGGGTGAATCCGATATTCCAAGAAGAAGAAGAATGACTCTTTGGTTTTATTAAACAAATGTGAAATATTAATATCCGTGAGGATTAGGGAATATATATCTGACATGTGAAAAATGGAGCTAATAACTGACAGATTGTGATTATTCGACTCCATTTGTTTGCCACGGTCAGCGACTACATTCTCGGGATCTGATCGACGGCGGCGACGAATTTTCGTTCCCTTTGGTACTGAGACTCTCGTAAATTGGACCGATTATCAACCAATATATTCCAAGACCGATTACGGCTGTACACAAAATCGTGAGAATAATCGGTTTGATCCTCGCGCGACAACGTTCGCCTCGCGTTTCGTCACCGGCACCGTGACGTCTCGCGTACGCCTGGAGAGTCACCTCGGCGATCCCTACAAGTGGAAATGAAATATACAAAAATGAAGCCAAACGCTCGTGGCTTTTTACATCGGAATGAACAATCTGAATTCCGCGTTTTTTCCTTTATAGCATCGAGGCCGGATCACTTTAGCATACAAAATTTTCCCAGGGATCTCGTGGAGCAATAAAAATTGAGTTAAAAATAAAAGAATCATGAAAGCTCAAGTACCTGGAGTTCTCCATCGGTTATCCATATTGGAAATTCAATATTTTCAAATATTCGTTGAAAAAAATCCACTAAAACGGATGTTTATAGAAAAAAAAATACCGCCGAGTTTTAGGATCAAGTTCAGTGACGTGGTTGATCAGTGAACGAACGAGTTTCGACTGCGGACAAAGTGAGAAATATTCTCGCGAGAAGAAATCGTTATGAGATGATAGAAACAGAAGCCTCCCAAAAAAGCCCTTAAACATTTAAACGCCGAGGTACCTCATGGCTGTCGGTGTACTCCTCTCCACGAGTGTTTTCTCTCAAGTGCTCACGGTGAATATCTCTGACACGAGCGTAAATATCGAATATGTATACATATATATTCCGGCCTGTATATCTACTATGAGAGGCATAAAGATTCAAGAGCCTCGACACGTGCCCCTATCATCGCTACTGTTGAAATCAAACACACCCATGTTTAACGAGCCCCCGTTCACCTAAGCCGGAGACCCAAATAAATAATCTAAAGAATATGAGTCGCGCCATTCTCAGGAACAAAAACAATGGGAAGCCCTTGGAATAAACAATAAACGAATACGAGTCAACTTTGGGGAATAAAATCAAAAATTCCCACGATTTTCCAGTGTAAATCGACGGCATTCGCTCCTTGCAAGTCAAATATTTTTCCAAGCTTTTTCATTTGATGTCGAAAAGATGAGAGGGAATCGCTCGGTTTTCACGCTCGGGTTTCTGCCCCCGACACAATTTTCCTCACTCGTTCGTGTGCCGGACTTTACGTAATTATACTAATTACTCGAAATCAGTTTGAACGGATATTGATCGACGAAGCGATGAAAAATCAATGAGAAATCAGTAATACGCTTTTACTACCCTGACAAAAAGTTTCCTCGCTAAAGAACGTAATAAAGCTCCGCAGCGAGCCCCGGAGCCTTCCAATGTTGTCTTAGGTGCATGAGACCCTTGATCGTTGCTACGGACAGAATTATAATTTTCTTGATGTGAAAACTGTGTTGAAATGTTGAAAATAAAAAGCAAAACAATGAAAAAACAACTTTTCAGGTTATTGGAAAAAGATTCCCCAAGCACGATTCGAGGAATATTCAAGAAATTGAAATAAAGTGAAAAATATCAAACTTTCATTCGAGTCGATGCGGAATATTTCATTTTTATTTCTAGAAAAATTCCACATTTTTCTTGGTTTGTATAAAACGGACGGTTCGGTTTCGCTGAAAAAATGACCATCTGCACACTCCTGTAACGATCGAGATGAATATTGTGCTCGGCATATAAACGAAAAAAAACAATCAAGACAAGTGAAATATTAATAGCCGCACGAATACATCGTTAATTTTTTCTTTCAAAAATTGCTCGAGGTTTTAACGGCAGCCATATTTGAGGAAGAAATAGGGAAACGTAAATGCGAGAGACTCGCAACAGACACGAGAGAGGCAAGAGGAAAAAGAGACCGCCCATCAGCTACATTCTCTCTGCACATAACCCCTCGACATACACATAGACACATGTTAACGCATGTGGATAAAACGATTTGTATCTGACTACGATCGTAAGTCCCGACACACGATATAGTTATTGTCATTTGTGAATAACAACGTGTCTCAGCAGGATTGGCTGCTTAGCCACTGTGAGAATAATTCTCTCTGAAAGGCCCCTCCTGACTAATATACTCATATATTCCAGTGAACATACAATTATTCGTGATTTTTTAGCGGCCCTAACGCCTACGAGTTGTTTCCCTCAACGCCCACGATGAAGAAACGTCCTCGCTTCTCTGCTGACTCTCGTTGTCATTATCCCCTCGACTTGCTCCTCCCCTGCTTCGTAGCTCCGCTTCTCAAACTCTTTATTTTTCAAAGTTTTCTTACTCCGGACCAGAGTGACATTTCCAAGTTAGTCGTTTGACAATTCTCTCCCGAGAATCATCTCTCGGAACAACCTTTTTTTTTCGACAAATTCAAATTTTCATCGCTAATCAATTTTTAACACCAAGCAGGAGGACCATCCGGACGCTTTGCCATTCAGCAATAATAATCACATAAATAATCGAGCGTCTGTCGGGCGCGAAAGCTCGTATTAAGTTACGAGCGTACCGCGAAACACTCGAGTAAACTCGACCAACCGGAAGTCTACAAAGACCAAGAAGACGACGCAAAAAGAACGAGAGAGACCAAGTGCTATAAATATTTACATCGAGAATATGAATTTCTCGTCTCATCAACAATCCTCCATTCATCACGACAACTTCAAACACGATACGATAACTTTGCCACCAACACCGCGAACCCCTCAAAGACCAATCTCCCGGAACAGCCTCGATCCCGATCTGCCATTCCGATACCTTCCACCCGCTGAATTCTTCTGGAATTCTATGGGAAACTCTCATATTTCTTCGGCTCATTGTTTCATGTGTCCGGATACTGAATTCCGAGAAATCGATATCAACCACAATTATCATCCTGCCAGGTAAATGACTTTTTTTTGTTAATTATCCGATTTTTGCTTTCGAAGCAAAATGTTTTTTTTTTTTTTTTCATTTAAATTGGCGTCGAATTTTATTCAGATCGGAAGAATATCCGGTGATGACGAACGAAAACGTTCTTTCGGGAAACTTGCAACCGGAAATAACGTTGGCAGAAGCAACAATGTACGAAAAATTGTACATGGATCAAACGACGACACAAGTTGATTCATGCTCGACAGGTTTTCATACATGGGAAAATCCATGCTGGGAGAATGCGTCGAGCATCGATGAGGAACGGGACTTTAATTGCCCGTTGAGGGACGGAGAGGAAAGTGCAACGTCGTTGACCGAACCGATCGATCCATCGGATTCCGAACATGGTCAGTGTCCACTTTTCTTCCTCTGCTCCAACTCCGCTACATTCTCATTTCTTCGAACTCTTCGAATTGCTCGCAATTGCCATATTGTTGCTTTGCTCTTAAACCGAAGTCTGTTGATAACAGCGTCGAAGAAAAAAAACTGAAAAAGAAACAAGATTATTTAAAAAATCTCGGGGGCTTTACGACTGGACAGATGCCACTGTAGCGTCGACCGTAACAGAACCCGTAAGACTAAATATTTATCCAATAATTTTGCTTCAACGAGATTGCATCGGATCGTCATGCAACTCTTCATTACGCCTGCTCTCCGTCTCTTTTTTCTTTCTCCTATTTCTTTTGCTTCTCAGTCGTGTGGCAATTCCTCGACGCTGAACGTTCGCCGAGCTCTTTGCTCAGCCAACGCAGCATCACTTTGACATCGAGATGCTCTTATCCGGACTGAATCAGCACCAAACCACTTTTTTTTCGCTTTGTCCTTTACTCTTCCTTCCTTAACTCAAAACTACGAAACTCAACAGCCATGTATCGATCCATTCGATCAGATTCCGATCGGGATTATTCATGTTTTTAAATCTCGAAATTCTGAGCAATGATATATTTTTTTGATGATTAATGTTGAAACGACGTGCCAACTGCTGGTCGGTGAAATAAAAATTCCAACTCGATTCAAGCTCTAGACTTTTTTTTTCCTCCATTTCGAGCAAAAATTACATCAGCTCGACATCATCGCAAAATGTGGCGGTGCGGAATAAAGAGCTCGCAAACTCTCGTGTGACTGATTCCAGTCGGAGATTCGCGTCAACCCACATTGCAAATAGGGCACATCGAAAACACTCTCCCATCTCTCGTCTCCTGTTTTTATGTCGTCATCAAGTTTTTCTCGACTAATCGTTGAGTGCGACCACCCCATTTTTTTCGTTTTTTCTTCTTCTTCTTCTACAGATTCGACGGCTTCTCGTCGACGTCGAGCTAATCACGACAAACCACGGAAGGAGAGAACCGCCTTTACCAAGCAACAAGTTCGTCATCTTGAGTACGAATTTTCTCACAGTAATTATCTAACGAGACTGCGACGATACGAAATCGCAATCACTCTCGACCTTACTGAACGTCAGGTAAAGATCATGTCGAAAAAATCATTCTTTCAAACACTTCTCATGTCGCACTTGTTCAGCAATGCTGAAAAAAAATAAAATCCCAACTGCGAAGACCTCTGAGTCAAGTTTCGACTAAATTTTTCCTTTTTAGGTCAAAGTTTGGTTTCAAAATAGACGCATGAAGCATAAACGCGTCAAAGAAATAACTACGCATTTCGAGGAAGAAAAAAAACGTAGTCATTTCTTCAGAAAAGGATCGAACAATTAGGGGAAAAGTATGATCGATATTGCTGTACAAACTGGAACTCACTCAAACGATCATCGAAAGCTACGATGGCAAGCAACAGGGCTCGATTGGTTCCTGCCTGATTTTAGTGAAGAATCGAACGAAATTATGCAAGAAACTTCATCAACGTTGGTCCGAATGTTTCCATAATTGTTACGACCAAAGTTTCCAAAATTTCTACCAAACTACGAGTAGAATACCAAAGAGTATGTTTCGATAACATAAATACTTGATAATGATAAGAATAATCGAGTGAGTATGTATGATAGAAAAATGTATTGTAAGCTTGTCACCTGTGACTAATAGCCGAAGAGGAGAGAAATAAACGATCCTGACAGTTTTAATAAAACAAACATTTTACGTCTTTATTCTTTTTTCGGGATCATCGGGAAATCCAATTCAATTCCATGTTTTTCTAGCTTAGTCGAGAGTTTGCTCAGCTTGGCGTATGACTTTCTGACGAATGTTTTGTGCTCGTCTTTTGTCTGGGGCGCATTCAGTTTCTTTATTTCCTTGATCCTGTTCAATTTCTTGGGATAATGTTCTTTCGTCCATCTAGATTTTGAGAAGAATCCATTGTGCTGCTTTTCTGGTTGGATGTACGTGGCTGCAACAATTCAATTAATCTTTAGTTCCATCTTCCTCATTGCAAGAGAAATCCAATCACCGGAGTCGATATTCAATAAGTTTCCAATGTGCGATACAAATTTCATAGACTTGTACAGGAATCTTACCTTTTAAGAGTCTGCCACACATGAGATAATTGTTCATTGTCTCTGCAGCAATTTTTGCAACTTCTGGACTAAAGAATTCAACATATCCATATCCACGACTCTGACCCGTCTAAAAGCAAAATTATTATTATCGTTGATTTTTTATTTTGAGGTTGCAATGTTGACCGAACTTGACGCATCTCCAATATTCTTTGTCATTCTTTAATGGTAGAATAGTAACCTTGGGTCAAAAACGCCCCTTCTTTTTAATTTTTTCACCACATTCTTCCACTTTTCGTTGATTTTTACCGGATATATTCATTTTACAAAATCGGCGTCATTTGTAACCCCAGGCTACCGGAATAAATAAACAAAAACTAAGGTTATGGTTTTAGGATTGAGCAAAGGTAGTGAAAAAAAAAAAAAATTTGTTTCCTGTAATTCTAATTTCATTGCTCGCGACCTTGACAGAGATGGAGAAAATGTTTTGTTGCTTTTTGAAAAAATCATTTGTGTGCTTTTATGAAGAAGTATTCGAGAAGTAAAAAAGTTTCAATGAAAGAAGCTCCAATAGTATGATGTTTTTTTTTTTCAATAATGTGTCATTCTATTTCATTCTATTTGACTTACTTCTTTCGATCTGGCCAGTCTGACCCGTACAACACGACCAAATTGTTTGAAGTATTCTTTCATCTGATCCTCATAAAATCCATGCGGAATGTGACCGACGTAAACGATACCACGATTAAGGTCGACCTGATCACGATTTTTTCGTTTCCTCTTTTTATCGATCTTCGAAACTTTTTTTACTTTAAATTTAGCTTCTTTGCTTTTTGTCTGTGGAAAATATTTATTGATGTTAGAAACAGTTCGAACACGCTTTCAATATCGTTGAAGGTTATGTTGACACATGATTTACTCACCTCAAGTATTTCTTTCACATTTTTTACTGCCTTGTTGAGACTCGAACGTCCCTCCTTCGGGAGTTCTTTCTTGTCGATTTTCACCTTCATTTAGCAAACAATTGTGAATTCTGTTATTGTTAAAAAAAAAAAACGTTGTAGTAGAGATCTCCCGATTCTGACG
Source organism: Campopleginae sp. 14b (assembly GCA_030522525.1). Classification (NCBI taxonomy): domain Eukaryota; kingdom Metazoa; phylum Arthropoda; class Insecta; order Hymenoptera; family Ichneumonidae; species Campopleginae sp. 14b. Next base: position 21,739 of record JAPYYS010001374.1, read on the forward strand.
CTATTGACGACTCGACTTCACTCGACTGACTCGACTCCCAATTTTCCAGCTCTGTTAAATTAGCCCCCCGACTATGACTTTTGCAAATTTTTTAAATTTCTAATGATTGTTCGTCGTTTGTTCGTGATTGTTCAATTAATTAAAACGTTTGCTTGTTTGTTTGAACGTTATTTCACCAAAAAACGAGAAAATAAAATATTGGATTAATCACGTTATGTATAGCCAATGAAGATAGACTCTCATCTAGAAGCGTACATCGTGTAGTCCGCGTGGGGGGAAAACTGTGGTTTCCACTCCAGTCGTCGAATGCCGCTAGCGTCGTCTTCGACTGTGAACGTGGTAACCGTGGTAACGTACACAATACTGTGACGCAAGCGAGAACGCCGTGACACAGGAGACGACGAAGAGGAAGCGAGAACGTTGGTGTCGTTCGTGTGCTGGGTGATCGGTTTCGACGGTTTCCTCGATTTCCGGACCAAAACCACTCCGCGAGCCGAGACTGGGTCAGTCAACAACCGTGCCCAGCTTTAATCGCGTTGCTCCAGACCGGAGTAGTGATTTAAGAGTATCATCCACCTTCGTTGTCCGAGTCGACGAAAAAATGTTCTCAAAGTTCATAAACAATATTGGCCATATGTTTCCTTTCAAATGGCATCTCCGAAAGAAGAGAGTTTACCCGAAGCAAATTTATTCGACGGCAAAAATATCGTCTTGACAATTCTGTTTGCAGTTCAGCCGAAGGAACGGCTACGAATTGCACAAACAAATTGAGACAATCGCCATTGTCAACGTTGCCACAGAATGGATGAATCCTGGCCAAAAAGATCCAGCTGGTCGAAACGACGAATTCATCTCTAGAGCTCGTAGCAATGGTTAACATGAAGAACAAGACGACGCTTCAGGATCAACCAACAATCCTAGCTCGCTCGATTATTTATTCGAAAATATTCAGGTCAGTTTCCACAATACCCTCCAACCCTCCTCGTTCGGTCTGTTTAAATTATATATTCGTGTATACCGACCGAAAGAAAAATCACTGCAGTGTTAAAAGAACGGAAACATTGAGACACGTGTGCAATATGTAAACTCCGGAGGACCCTCTGCTACGCAATCATTTTTTTTCTCTTCATTTCTCTTATTTTATGCTTTTCTGCTTCTCGTAGGATTCACAATTTGAACGCGTGCAGCTCGCAACTCTCGTCCCCCGAGGTACGGCGCGTCGGATGGCATCCAGGCTCCACCAACGATTCCCATCTCTTGGTCCTCACATCCGAGAATGCTTTCCAGTGAGTCTGACCATTGTTTCTAAATTTCATCTATTTTTTCTATTTTCAATATTTTCCGATAAAAAATTGAAAAAAAATTATTTTTGCAAAGAAAAAATTCAAATGGCGAAAACAATTGTTTTTGTTGCCACATTTGAAAAATCCGAGTTTCCGTATTTGAATCGATCCTTTTCACGAGTACTAATTCTTTCGGCTTTAAGAGTGCGAATTGGGAAATTCGCCAAAACTCATTAGGATGTGGAAAGTTGGTCCAACGCCTTTGGGTTCTCCCTCGAAGTACATCCTCAACATACAGTTGCTCGGTGAAATTGCAGTCGATTTTGATTTCGCAACTCCAACATTGAAAAGTGACAATGACGACCGGAACGGGGCCAGTAAAAATTGCGACTGAAATCAAATCAATTGGCCTATTCGCGTGCTGTGCGGAAATGGCGAAGTCTTGCTCGTCGTTGGAAACATTTTGTCCGGCAAGTGAGTACAATTCGACGAGACCAAAAGAAATCAAAACATTTTCCTTCTCGTGTTTTTTAACGTCAATCACAATATCGCATGACAGCCACTTGAAGCCAGTCGTTCTGGGATATCTAACGATGTATCCACCTGCTGATGATAATTATGGCATTGATTCGTGCTCCATAATGTGCATACAAACTACACCTCCGATAGTCGTGTAATGGCAACTTGCACTGGAACGATTTATCGTGCTGTATTATTAAAGGATTCGTTCCTTCCCGAAGAAACCGAAACGCAGGTATGAACAAATTTTCAATCTTCGTCGAGAAAATTTTTTCAATCGAAACTCACCGCCCAGGAATGCCTCGAGGTATCTTCGAAGCGGAATTTATTTTTGAATATCGTCAACATTGAAAGAAAAGCCTTAACCATGACGATTTATTGTGTCGCAGCTTCTCTTTCGAGCTACTTACGTATTTCGTGATCAACATTTCGCACGCCTCGACAAAGTTCGTGGAGAAATAAAGAAAAAGGTACGAGCCCTTAAGGCATTGAAAAATCATCAATTAAGGGAATTTGGCACTTTGATAGAAACGAGAAACGAACGGCGAGAAATGTCGGAACATTTGGCTGAACGTTACGAAGACATCAAGGACACTCAGTGCGGACTGGCAGCCAGGTAAAATTTAAAAAATCGTCCTTGCAAAAATCAGTTCAATGAATTCCATCCAAATTTCATTTCTTACAAAATCCACTTTTTCATAGTCTTCCCAAACTTAATTATTAACACAAAATAAAAGGCGAAATTGCAGCAAAAGAAAGAAAAATGATCATGACATTTTTTCCAAATTCAACCAGCAGCGATCGAATTCACCATTTGTATTTTCTACAGAGCGAAGGAAGTATTGAAACCGGTGAATTACAAAGAACCTTCAATGTCGAGTTCCGAACGAGCCGAAGCAGCTGAATTGAAAAACATGGACGACAAAGTATTGGAGTTCGTAGTACGGACCGGTAAATTGAAGAAAAAAGCTGAGAGTCAATCGAAACATTTCGAAATGTCCGACAGGACCGAGGAGCAGAGGGAAGAAGCCATCATAACGAATTTGAGAAAAATGTACGTGAAAATGCGATCAAGAAGTAACATTGAAGTTCACGATCACTTTTGATTCCGAAATGTATAGAAAAAATTTTTTTTACCGGGGCAAAGATATAAGCGAGCTGATTTCTCAAGTCAAAGTGCTCGAAGAAGAAGTGGATGTCTGAGGAGATCAAAAAAGAAAAGTAAAACAATTTGTCCATTACCACTTTCTTCCAATGATTTTTCATTTATAATTCTCAGTCGAATAAAATAAGACTCTTTTTCATCAAAAAATACTTCCCAATATGGAGGATATTTCGTCACTTTTCCAGTGGAAAAAGCCTCTTCGTACCTGCAATATTTATCATTCATCATCAAGTAATTTATAATAGTAATTAGAAGCCCGAGACAAAGCTTCTTCCCCCGAGTAATAAGGATCGTAAGCCAGATGAATCGAAGCTCTCGTACGATCGTACAGGATCAAGGAATCTTTATAAGCTACAACGCTCCTCGGTGATATCTGTAACAATTTCACATCAATCTTGAGCATCTCAAAAAAAATATCACTAGTCAAAAATTAATCGATCGAATAAGTAAAAGATTAATCAATTTAAGAAACTACTGAAATCAATGAATTTGCGTGAATGAATAAATGAACAAATGAATAAAATGAATGAATGGATAGAATAACGAGTGGAATAAATGAAATGGATGGATGGAAATACTAGAATGGATGGGAGAATGGATATTCCAATGAATAAAATGCATGAATGGATCGAAGAACGAGTGGAATGAATAAAATGGACGATTAGAAATAACGAAATAATAAATGCCTCGAATTTATTCGATCGATCGTCTATCAAGGCGTCCGAGGTCTTGGAACCAAGTTTTGTGAGGAGAGGATTGGTGAAATAGCTCGAAATATGTAACGCCTTTTCTGTGCACTTCACAATAGTTTCTGAGGCTTCTGTCAGTCGCAGAAAGGTGTTTTTCTTTGATGTACGGGAAAAAGTGGGAAGGAGGAAGCAGTTGATGGTAGTCGGAACCGTCTGAAATGGCTTCTCGAGCTAAGCGGTCTGCGGTTTCATTTCCGGTGATTCCAGCATGGCCCGGAATCCAGACTAGATTTATCTCTAGCTGTGATAGGGAAATCGTACTCAGGGCCTGATAAGCGGCAACGATGGAAGGGGATGTATTGCTAGACATCGGCGTGGAGAGGAGAGCTTCAAGAGAGCTTAGAGAGTCGGAAAAAATGACGCAATTGTTTATTTTTTGAGAAGTAATGATATCCAGGGCGAGGTGAATTGCTAGAGCTTCGGCGGAAAAGATTGAGGCGTATTTGGAGATCCGATATTTTAGAGATAGGGATAGCGAGGGAGCATAAATTGAGAGACCGACATGATAGCTGTCAGCCGTTTTGGAGCCGTCCGTGTAGGAAACTGTGGAGTTAAAGTACTTGAAATTGAGCATTGCTAAAAATTCGGAGTTTGGGTTCGTTGCTTTTTGAATGGCGCAGCCTGAAGAGGTGTCTATTGCAGAAGACGGAAACGGGGCGTTAGGGATGATGTGAAAAGTTGGGGGAAAGGAAAAAGGTTCGATGAGTTCTTTAAATG